>PVJX010009887.1:0-59239 GCA_004027295.1 Dolichotis patagonum
AATAGAGAATTACTGGGGAATTTAGTTGAGAGGAGGCAAATAAATATGAGATATGATCAAAATATACATTGAATATTTAGATTTTATTATTATTATATTAAAAGCCACATTGCTATTGATACCCCTCAAAGTTCTCCCCCTCATTTTGACCATACACATCCTATTGTTCTTACCATTTTTTTTTTTTTTTTTTTTTTTTGGTACTGGGAATTGAACTCACAACCCCGTACTTGCCAGGCAAGTGCTTGTGCCACTGAGCTAAATCCCCAGCCCTGTTCTTGCCACTTTTTGAAGAAGTTCTAGAAGTCCTCTTTTATTCATGTCTTTATGAAGTGTGAAAAAAATATGGTGAGTGCTTCTGCCAAGTGTCATTTAATAGAAAGGCAAACCCATAAAAATGTTGTAGTGTATTCTCACCCACCTTATTCACTAGATCTGACACTATATGACTTACAGCTTTTTTGGAGAGTCAAAATGACCATGAAAGGTACGCGTGTGGAATCGATTCAGGACATTGAGGTAGGCACACCACCACACTAAAAAGACATTTATGAAAGAGGACTTCAGGAGCTGCCTCAGAAAGTGGCAAAAACAGTGTGATAAGTCTGTTTGAAGCAAGAGGGAGTGCTTTGAGGGGAATTAATGGCAACATGTCTTTCATAGTAATAAATTAAAAAAATTAAATGACTTATGTCTTTTCATGGTGCCCTGTCCTGTGCCATAGAATGTATTTTTTTCTCCCTTTCCCTTGCTTTTACTCAGGTCGGACTCATTTTGCAAAACCTGTATTATCCATTTATAGTAAAAGTGAAACTTACCACCATTTAAAAATGATAATGTTGACAATCCATATTCACATTTTTTGATCACACCCCCTAGAGAGTAGTCAGAGAAGACCTCAGTAAGCAGTTACTGCTTAATATTAGTCCCAAAGAATTAGAAGGACTAGACAGAAAGAACAGAGGTAGAAACAGTGTCAGTGGGGCTGCACTCAGGTGGCTGAGACAGAAGGATCTTTTGAGCCAAGGATTTAAAGGCTAGCCTGGGCAATGAGGCAAGGCCCTGTCTCCTAAAAGCAAATAAATAAATCAAATGAAATTCTGTCATTAAAGTTAAATTGTTTAAAATTTTATCAAGGGTTTGGGGAAATAGATCTTCATACTATAATTACCTTGAATATAAATTGATAAAAATCTTGTCTAGGAGTCATTTCACAAGATTTTAAAAAAGTAGTGATTGTTTTATTGTGTATAAGAAAATGTTATTTTGTATAAAAAGCAGTAATGATGGAATAATAATGTAGATTGGTATTTTTTGACATGAGAGGATATCTTCAATAAGTTAATAACTTCATTTAGATGAAAAAGCAATTTCTATAGTTCTAGTACTACTAACCCCATTATGAAATTATATACATGTGTGGGAACAATTCTAGGAGGTTGAAAAAAGAAGGTTAAGTTGGTTAAATTTCTTTTCCTGTTCTAGAGCTACAGAAATGGGCTTTTGAAGTTTCTCCATCTGTTACATGCTTGTATTGTTTTAAAAGAAATCTTGACTATAAAAATAAATGAGGCTGGGTATGGCGGTGCGGTGCATGTCTGTAGTTCCAGTACCCTGGGAGGCTGAGGCGGGAGGTTCACAAATTCAACCTAGCCTGGGTAACCTGCTAATGTAACAAGACGCTGCCCAAAATAAAAAAAAGAATAGGGATGCAGTAGCTCCCTACAAAGGCTTGGGTTCAATTCCCAGTACTGCTGCTGCCACCCCAAAAAAAGGAAGAAAAGAAAGCAAGAGACCTATGTTTAGAGAGGGGATATTTATAAACAAGCATCGTATGTTGGAGATTTTGGGGTGGTGGGGAGACAAATGGCTTTGGAATTTGCTTTTGCAACGTGCCGCTAAAGCTGACTTCTTGTGTGCCTGACCTTTTTAGAAGAGCCATGTGGTGTTTTGCTGGTTAAACTGGCTGGAGTAGAGCTCACTGAAAGTGGGAAGATATGGTTACAAAAAGAGCTCAAAGTTTCTCAACCAGTATGGTTCCAGCTTCTTGGAAAGGAGAATTCAGCACTCTTTTGCTACATTTTAGTGAATAAGGTGAGTAATGTGAAGAAATAATTAAATAATCTTTTAATTTTACATTTAAATACAGTAATTAAATCTTTAAATAGAGGATGCTGAAGTTTTTATTTTTTTAAACTACTGCCAATAATGATTATAGAGAACCAGGTGCTTTGTATATAAATTTTGTTATAAAATTTTAGTCATATCTAATGTATGTTTATTATAGAAGTTTGTGAAAAAGAAAAAGTCTTCTAGGTACTAATGACTGGGCATTGCTAATTGAAGGCGTCTCTTTATACGTTTATATGTGTGCAGGTATAGTCCATCATACTTGTTAGTAGAAAACACTCATTGAGTGAGGCTTGGCACCTGGAAACTATGAAGAACAAGGGTGTTTTCTGAGGTACAAATATTGGTCAGCCTGGCCTAATGTGCTATTGTGTCAAACAGTTCAAATTCAGCAACTGCAAAATTAAAAAAGAACTTTATGTGATGTCTTAGGAGTTGCAATTTAAGACACACACATTCAGATAGCTCTAAATCCAAAGGCAGCAGGGAAATGGTAACTTGTATTGAGCAACCTGTTGATAGAGTTACAAGGTAGTAAGTATTCTGTTGCAGGAAACTTCTGTTGGAGTTAAGAACAGGTGCTGTGTGCATAGAAGATTATAAAAAATGTAAAGCTAGACATGATGTAATCCCAAAAGTATGGGAAGCTGAGATAGGAGTTCACAAGTTCAAGGCCAGCCTGGGAAACTTAAAGAGAATATCTCAAAGTAAAAAGGACTGGGAATTTAGCTCAGTTTTAGAGTGCTGCCCTTGGGCTTGATCCCCAGTATCGCCAAAAAGAAGGAGAGGAGGAGAGGGAGGAGGTGTTCAGTAACCTCTCAATGTGTGCCCTGGTCTGGGCACATGCATTAATTACCTGTTTGAGCTGCCTGAAGTCAGGAGGTGACCGATCGGTCACCTTCCTCCACCACAGCTGGGGTCACATTGGAGTCATTCTGCTGTGACTGCATCCAGACCCCATTTTGAAGGGCTGTTTTACTGTTGTTTTACCATAATTTTCTTTTATTTTCATAGTTGATAGACATATGGTGTGTAAGCCTTGTCAGTAGAGCATTTTAAAGTCCTGTTTCTGCTCAGTGGTCAGTCACCTGAAGAAACTGCCTCCGTGTTCTCACCTACCTGGTCAGTGGCCATGGTCAGTGGCCTGGTAGTGGCCGTGCTGTGTAAGTGGGAGTGAGTCTTGTTACTGTGGCTGCCTCGCTCTCTCAAGTTCCCCGTGTGCCTTCCTGCACTTTCTGTGGATGCGTGAAAGTTTATTTTTACTTCTTCATCACTATAACTGGTATGTTGTAACTGGGAAGTTACAACTGTGACAACTGCAACCACACCGAAAATCATTTATGACTTAATTTTTGTTTGTTTTGTTTGTGCAGTCCTGGGGATTGAACACTGAGCTACATCCCAGCCCTTTCCTTTTAAGACAAGATCTTAGTTGTGAAGTTGCCCAGGGTGCCTTGAACTTGGCGATCCTCTTGCCTTGGCTGCTCACTGTGCTGGGATGACAGGTGTGCACCATCATGCCTGGCTGTGACTTCTTTTTTTGAAATGCAAGCCAGGCATAGTGGTACATACCTGTAATGCCAATACTCAGGAGCCAGAGGCAGGAGGATCACTGCAAGTTTGAGGACAGCCTGGGCTACATAGTGAATTCAAGGCCGGACCAAGCTATATAGTGAGACCCTGCCTCAAAAAACAAAAACAAAGAATCAAAACCAAAAATGCGGTATACGAATTATATCTGGACTGACTTCTATGTTAAAATCTGTGTATTTGGGTGATTACTGAAATGGGAATGTGCAAAAATGAAATGTTTAAAATACTGTGATAAGACTGAGACCAGTCCTTTTTTCTTTTTAGTTTTTTCTTATTTTTAAAGCCCCTATATAACAAATAGTGATCTGAAGGAAAAGAAACATTAAAAGTATTACTATTTTATTTTATTTTGCTTTATTTATTTATTTATTTATTTATTTATTTATTCATTCGTCTTTTTGTCGTTTTGAGCAGGATTTTACTGTGTGACCTTAAGCTGGCCTTGAACTTACTTTGTAGCCTTACACTCATAGCAGTCCTGCTGCCTCAGCCTCCCGGGTGCTGGGATTATAGGTGTGCACCACTATGCCCATAATTTTAATTCTTTAAAACTTTGAGTTATTAATAGGAGGGCTAATGAAATCTATGAAATCTATTAATTTTGGGAGGAATACTGAGAGTAGAACTCAGGACCTCATGCTTGCCAGGCAGGTGCTACGCCACTGAGCTAAATCCCTGGCTCAAAGTCTACTAATTTTTGTATGTTAAGATCCTATTCAACTTTTCAAAGTAAAGATTATCCAAAACTAATGGCAGAAAGATTAAAATAATTTTATCATACCAAGTTACATCAAACATCCCCAAACCCTTATAGAAAATATTTGGTTCTCTTTTAAGTTGAAGAGTAACAATTATCAAAAAAGATGATGGTTACAACAGTGAAGATAATGTCTGCTGTGTGCTGGACACTGAACTAATTGCTATGCTTATATTCGTGCGTTCTCAAAACCAGCCTGTGGAGTTTTATCCGTTCACAGGCGGCACTGTTAGGAAGGGTAATTGCTTTGGCTGGAGGAACCAAGCGGGAGAGAGCCTGTGTTCCAGCCCAGCCCTCCCTGGCATCCAAGCCCACCTTCAGCGTAGACACCTGTGCCTTACATCGCTTCGTAGGTTCCCGTGCTGTGTGCTTGCTTATTTGTGAATTCGTACTTCTCTTGTTTGAATTTAATGAATGTATGGCATTGAAATTTTCATTCTGATTTTGGTTTAAGAGAAAGAGCTCATAAAATTTTAAAAATTGAGATAAATATGATAAAGCTTTCATATCTGTTATTAACCTTTTATAATTTTGTCATTATATATCAAAAATTACCAAATTTAGGAGAACAGTTTGTTTACTTAAGAATATTTTTAAAAGATTATTTTGTGTTTTCACATGGTCTTAGAAAATGTTTCCTAGTTTAAACCTGGAATTTTCTTGGTTTTAGAACTTAGCTGTTATTGTTCTATACTGTGAATTAGTGTATGTGGGGTGGGGGGATTCCATTTATCCATTTTCCTTAGGAAGTGAATTGTTCCTGGAGTGAAATTTCCAGATGGTGAAAATTGAAGAGCCAGGACTGTTTTTATGTTACTTATTTTGAGGGAGGTCTTTCGGAAATATATTTACCTGCCTGTGCCCTAGACACTAGAATTCTGAACCTGATTTTAACAGTTCATTTTGGGTTGTCTGTGGTGGTTTTTTTTTTTTTTTTTTTTTTTTTGCTTGTTTACTTTTCTTTGCTGTGGGCTTCTATCTTTGGCCAGAATTGTGTACTTTGCTGTCTCTGCAGACAACTACCAACAAACCAAAAAAGTGCTTTCTTTGCATGTTGCTTCTATGCATCTTTGAGGGTGGAGACTAAAGAGTCTGCAGAATTCTGTGTCATGAAAGAATCAGTTCGCTCTGAGAAGGATCTCCTGTAGTAATCACATTCTTTGACTTAGCTGTAGCTGTTTTAAGCTCCCAAGAACTTTTTGGCTTTTTTGTGGAGAACTGAAATTTCTAAGTGATTGATTTTAAAATAAGTAAGATGTTACAGTATAACAACAGTTTTCTTAAGTAATTGGTTTCTGTGTGTGTTTTGTTTTGGTTTTTGTTTTAAATTCAAGGGTGGATATTTTAGCGTGAATCTGAATGAAGAAATTTTGCGAAGAGGCCTGGGTAAAACTGTTCTTGTTAAAGGACTGAATTATGATTCCAAAACTTACTGGACAATTCACAGAAAATTACTTAAAGCTGAACTAACAGCCGTAAAAAAAGGAGAAGGAATATGGAAGGAAGAATCTGAAAAAGAAAGTTATTTGGAAAAATTCAAAGAAATTTGGAAAAAAGAAAATTTAAAAGCAACTGGATCAGATTTCAACTTGAAAAGAAGTTACGACAGATTTAGAAGAACTTCTGAAACATGGAAAGACAGCATGAGTAACTACTCCTTAATACTGAAATTCAGAGAATTTATGAGTCGCTTACATTTTCGTAGAAAAGGGTGATATATCCTGGAGGTCTAGAGGTGACTCTTTTCAAAAATAAAACATGTGAACATGGACACTTTTCACTTAGTCCACAGAAAAATTTCCACAAATGATCAAGGTTGAATTCTAATGGTATTTAAGCATTAACAAGATTGTGATTAGTGTAATACCAGAATTCATTTAAAGGTCAATGCAACATGCTTTTAGGAACAGTGAAATATAAAAACATTGCCGGAACTGGCTTGGTGGCACATGCCTATAATCAAAGCACGATGAGAGGCTGAGGCAGGAGCAGCAAAGTTGAGGTTCCAACCTGGGCAATTTAGAGACTTAGTGAGACTCTGTCTCACAATAATAAAAAAAGGATGAGGTTCAGTCTTCAGTGCTGCCTCACTCCCACCCCTTACCAGGCTGTATTTAGGACCATTGTTTGAAAAGAAAATCCAGCTGTTTGGCACTGTGTGATACTATTTTGAGCAGCTATATTTAATTTTTGTTTCGAGAGAATTGCTTTTCCAGTTTTATCAACTTCCATTATTTATAATAAAGGAATTATTTATGCTGTGTGTCTGAGGTCTAACTTTTCTCCCAGCTGGTTTCGGTGCTTGTGGGTGGGGGCAGTGCTCCAGGAGGGCACAGACTGCTCCAGGTGATAAAGAAGGGCTAATGTCACCCTGTGGTTAGGTGAGAAACTGCTGAGGAAGTACCTGGGGAAGGAAAGAACCAACACCATAGTGCTGCCAGAGTTTGGGGACAGTTCCCTTAGGGATCCTAGTGGACCAGGCTCCAGCATGCATCCCAGAATCCCAGTCGGAGACCAGCAATGTAAGGGGGAGAAGGTGCTGTACTCAGCACAGCCACTCTGAAAAGCACAGAGGAGGGTCAAAATCTGTCTTTGAGGGGGTGACAAGCTTTGTTACAGCAAAGAGGAGTGTAGCCGGCAGAGTGGGTAACCCTGGTCAGGGCGGGGTCTGGTCGGCCTCTCAGGACTGGTTCTGAGTTCTGCCAGAACTCCCCACATGAGGGGAAAACTGCTCCTCCCTTGGGATGCAGCTCTGGTTCTCGTCTTGAGATAACTCGTCTGTGAGTTTCTGTTTTTCCTAGACCCAGGTGTAATTGCAGGTTCAGGACAGTGACTCGAGACTTAGGTGCCTTAGGTGCCGCTCCAGAGGCTCTGGAACTGGATGTTGTAAAAGCTGGAAATTGGATGTTCCTGCAAATCCTGAAAACTACATAGTTAAGTTTGTCTCTATGTCCTCCGTCTTGAAGGAGATGAGACAGGCTAGGTAAACTAGGTCTAATAAACCTTCACCACAGACACAGTGATTAGCATGGCTGTGTGGAGCTGAGCAGGATCTGAGCCAGAGTTTAAGGGGATAAGAGAGGATGCAGATAAGGCCAGAGGCCAGCCTTCATCCTGCTTTTAGTTCCCGCTGGGCCTCTGCAGGCACAGGCTCTAGCTCTGTGTTCTTTAGGACATCTCTGAGCCCCTTGAAGTAGCCAGTATTTGAACTTCTACTGAGCTGTAGCCCTAGCCCTCTCAATTTTTTTATTTACTTACGGTTCTTTTTTTGAGACAGGGTCTCACTGTGTATTACAGGCTGCCCTTGAACTCAGCAGTCCTGCCTCAGCCTTCTGAGTGCTGGGATTACAAGTATGTGCCACTATACTCGGCTTCAATTTCTTTTTATATGAGATTGTAATTTTTTAAGCTAATTTGAGTTGGTTCAAGAATTTGATATGCACATAAACTTGGTGCTCAAATCATTCTGACACTCAACTTTTTTTCTTAAGGTCACTAATCCACTAACAATTACAAAATCTATAGGAGTTGTTTTTTAAAAAAATGACTTGTTGGTAGGTTTGGTTACATTTATCTGTAATTGTAGTACTTCAGAAGCTGAGTCACAGCAGTCACAAGTTTGAGCCTGATCCAGATAGTTAGGGAAGCCTGGACTATATAATGAGACCATGACTCCAAAAAAAAAAAAAAAAAAAAAAAAGTGTTACTAAGAAAAGTCAAACTTACTGTGTTCAGATAGATGATTCCTGTTAGAGTCCCATAGTATAGGATGAGTTTACTGCTGTTGCTTGACTCCTTGTTAAAATAACAAGAGCAGGTATGCTGGTGCACACATATAAGCCTAGCACTTGGGAGGCTGAGGCAGGAGGATCACAATTTGAGGGTAGCCTAGGCTACATAGTTCAAGGCAAGCCTGAACTGTATAATTGTCTTAAACATCCAAATTCTTCAAAGTAGAAATTAATCACTGCTAATTTTCAATGAGTTTACAAATACGCAAATTTACAGAATACCAATACACAAAAGTGTTGTATGTGAATGTGGTTTTATATTTTTACTTTTGCGGTAGGAAAGGAAGTTATATCTTACTTTTTATTTCCGGATTCTAATGCCACAATACTTTCTTTTGTGTTAAAGGGATGTTTTATTGATATTTACAGGGAAGTGAGCAGCACACATTTATTTTTATTTTTTATTTTAAAGGGGGTAAAATTAAACACAACAAAACAGAACAGAACAGGACATAAGAGAACACAAATTTCAAAGCTAGACAACCAGAGATCCTCACTGTCTTACTGTCTCTTGTTTTCTTCCAAATGGTTATCCACATCTTTGCACACAGGGAGCTCATACCAAACAACATAGCCAATCCTTTCACAAGATGCATAGTTCACTGGCTCCCACCTGCTAAGCAGGGGGGTGTGGGGAAACGGGATAGGGGATAGGGTGACATGAGATGTTTTGACTCTCAGCCTGCGCGCCAGAGAGGGGAGGAGCTCCTTGTTCTCCTGGCACCCCGAGTCAGCTGCATAGTATGGGTCCCGAGACACCAGGGTCTCTCTCCAGGTTGCCGAAAGTCAAGCAGCACACATTTTAAAAAATTTTTATTGGAATATTTTAGATATACATAATACTTGTACATACTTGTACATACACGTATACCTGTGTTTGATATATCTTGCTTTTTTCCCCCATTGCTCTTCCCTTGCTTTAAACCCTTTTCCCCTCCTTATTTACAAAAACTTTGTTTTCATTTTTCCCCTAATACTCTTTTTCGTGTCTTTTCCATTCTTTCCCCCTCCCCGTCCCTTGTTTCCTTTCCTGTTTCCCAATACCTCTTGTACATTTTGGTCTTTATTAACACTTTTGGTTTCTCACACCAGAGAGGCAATGAGGTATTTAAATATGTGTCTGCTTTATTTCATCTAAGAGTAAGATCTCAAGGTGCACCCATTTAGCTAGAAATGTCTCAAGCTTATCCCTTTTAATGGCCAAGTAGTACTCCATTGTATTTTAAAAAACACATCATCTTTATGGATTCATAGGTTGATGGACATTTGGGTTGTTTCCAAGATTTAGTTATTACAAACTGTACTATTATAAACATGGTTGTGCATATATCGTGATGGTATGATGCTTTTAACTTTGGGGGGGAGATAACAAGGAGGAGAATAGCTGGATCAAATGGGGCCTCCAATCCTAGGTTTTTGAGGAATCTCCACCTTGATTTCCACAGTGGTTGAACCAGTCTACACTCCCACCAACAGTGGAGAAAGGTTCCTTTTTCCCCACAACTCCTCCAGCATTTGTTGGTTGATTTCTTGATGATACCCATTCTTTCTGGGATAAGATAGAATCTCAGTGTTGTTTTAATTTGCATCTGTCAAATGACCTGAGAGACTTTTTGCCAGTACCTATACCTTTTTTTTTTTAAATCACAGTAGTTTTATAGCATAGTTTCTAGTCAAGGATTGCAATACCCTTACCTTATCTTTATAGCTGAGAATTGTTTTTTCTATTCTAGGTCTCTTCTGGTTTCAAATGAATTTTAGGATTGTTTTCTCTGATTCTTTGAGATATGCTATTGGTATTTTAATTGGGATTGCATTAAATCTGTATAAGAATTTTTGTTTGTTTTTGGAAACAATGTCATCACTGTGTGGACATCTACTAGGTCCATGTCTTCAAAAGTTTGCTTTAGTTCTGATGTTTCTTTATTGCTTTTTTGTTTAGTTGATCTCTCTACTTGTGACAGTAGGGCATTGGGGTTCTCCATTACAATTGTATTAGTGCATGTTTGATTTGTCATGTCCATTAATGTTTGTTTTATGTAGCTGGGTATGCTAGTACTTGATACATACATTTTTATGATTGCTATCTCTCCTTTTTAGATTATTCCTTTTACAAGGCTATAGTGACCCTCTTTATTTCTCCCAGTAGACTTAGCTTGACATGCACTTTGTCTGCAAATAGAATAGCTACCCCTGCTTTTTTCTGGTTTCCTGTTATAAGGAGTATTGTTTTACAACGTTTGACTTTTAGTCTATGAATTTTTTAAAATTAAGTGTGTTTTTTGTATGCAGGATAATTTGGATCTGGCTTATTAATCCTTCTGCCAATTCACATCTTTACCTTGATGGTTGTAACTGATATGTATTGACCTATCCTTGTCATGTTATTTTCCTATTGTTGTTTGCCTTTTATTCCAACTCCGTTTAATTACTTGCCTTGCCTGGCAGTCATTCTGTTGGGATTCATGGAGTTGTAGTCCTCATTATCTCCCTCTAAATGTTCCCCAGAACGTTTTAGTTTGATGGTCATCAATTTCTATAGTGTTCTTTGTCCTAGAAGTATCTTATTTCTTCATCAATTTTGAAAGATAGCTTTGAGGTGTACATCAGTCTGTTTTGGAGGTTGTTTTCTTTCAGAGCTTGAAATACTTTACTTCAAGCTCTTCTTGACTTGAGGGTTTATGTTGAGAATTCTGCTGTGATTCTGATGGGCTTTCCTTTATAGGTGATTTGTCTCTTTCTTTTAACAGCTTTTAATATTCTGTTCTTGTATTAAATTTCTGGAATCTTGACTATTACATGCCCTGGTATAGATTTTTTTTAAAAAAATATGGCTAATTGGAGTTCTATAGGCTTTATTTGTTTGTATATCAAAATTATATTTCCATGCTTGGGAAGTTTTCCATGATTACTTCTGTGAGCATGTTTTTTATGTCATTTGTACTATGTCCTGCTTTTAGATTGACTCTGATCAATCTTATTTTATTTTTCTTTGTGTCATCTAGCACCTGTTGGATTGAATTCTTGTGGGCCCATGCTATTTTTAATAATTTTGTTTTCATGATTGCTAATGACATCATGATCACTAATGTCTTTTCTATGTTGGGTATTCATGGTTTCCGTCATTTTCCTAAACTCTTCTATTTTCTTTATCTGTGTCTGCTCTAGAGTCACTAACCATGTCTTTCATTATGATCACCATCTCTGTAGTTATCTGAGAGATTATTTCTGATTTGACCTTTTTTTAGAGTCTCATTCATTGGCTTAGTTTATTCCACTGTTACCACGTCAGAGAGTCCAGGTGGATGGCTTTCAGCGTACTCCATCTCGTGGCCCCCTTGCTTTGTCCTTGGTGAGCTAGAAGTCTGGGGTTACATCTTAAGTGTCTCTTCTTTTTATTTAGTTTAATTTCTGGGTTGATGCTTGTAAATTGCTTACGGCAGGTAGCTTTATTGCTAGTTTTTAGAACGCTTGGGAAATGATTACTTCTTAGAGATGTCTTCCAGGTGTAGCTAGCTGGCCTTTGGGTTTTGAGTCTGTTGCAAGATCCTACTTCTTCAATTTATTGGGGACAGGAAGTTGCTGCCTATTTGGCCTAGCACCTGGTTCTTTGTGCTGGCCTAAGTATTGTTTATAACCGTAAGGCAAGCTCAGTCTTGGTATACCAGAAAAACAACTTATTAGAAATTATGTCACTTTGGCTAACATGGCACAATCAGCAGTAACCATAGCATCAAACACAGCCTAGAAAATGATACACTGTGATGATCATTAATTTCCCATCTTTAACCATATGAACTATATTTGTGGCTAACAAAAATCTGAAACAAACTAAAAAATTCCATACAGTGAGTGTGTCCTCAATGTGGTGATTTCACTTCCAGGGGAGAAAATTTAGAAGGGGTTAGGGTGAAAAATAGAGAAATCAAAGAAGAAGAAGAGATTAGAAGCAAGACTGGAGGACAAAGGAAGATTATAGGAGCTTTGAGAAACGTGAAGAAGACAGGAGAGAAAGAGGAAACAAGAACAGCAGGATAATGACAACAAAACTAGAAACAATATTCACACTAAACAAAAATTAAAAAAAAGAAAACATAAAAAAAGAAAAAAATGTCCATTTCAAGGTGTATCTCTATTGTAACTGGTAGACAGAACAGACAGAGTCATATCTGTGTTGATTAATCCCAGCAAGTCAGCTCTAGATTTATTGCAGGTCACTAGATAATCCCAGCAACCCTTTGCCTTTAGTTCTACTGAAGATCAGGGTGGTTTCTGGCTAGGAGACCAGAACCTGATTTGTTCAGGCTGCAGCATTCTGTGTGCCTCCTGCTGGCTTGAATTCAGCTGCTTGGCCTTCTGCTGATTTGCACTCTGTTCTGCTCATGCTGATGCTGGAGCTGCTAGATGGAGCCAGCCTGTAGCTTTGCTGAATTTTGAGATTAGTCGGCTTCTCTCCAAGATGGCTATTGGGCAGTCACCTTCTCCTAGTGGATGTCTGAATCTGAATAACTCACCAGTCACTGCAGTCTGCTGCATGCACTGCTTCGTTCCACTGGTGCATTTTTCCATGAAGGCCTCTGTTCAGAGAGAAACCACTACTTACTACCTCCTTCTTCTGCATTCAGGTCTCTCTTCACTCTCTCTCTGGGGTTCAATTCTCACTTCAGATTCTCACTTGCTAGTCCTGAGAACCCACTTCCCTCCTTCTCTCCCTTACATTGCTGTATCCCAACATCTTCACACCGAATCTTGGAGAGGCTGTTTCTTTGCCCTTCCACTCTGCCATCTTCCCAGATACCCAGCAGCATACATTTAAACTAGTTTTGTGATAAGCTCTTTAGCCTTTATCTTTTCTAGTGTGGCTTTATGAATCACAAAACTCAGACCTAGGGCTCTGCCTCCCACAGTGTCAGATTTCATCACTGTAAGTAGCTCAGATGGCTTTTGCCAGCTGGGCTGTACTATTGTCTTTCCAGTTAAGTCAGGTGAAGATGAGCTGGTACAGGTAGATCTCCCTGTGACCTAATTTTTCCTTTGATGTAGTAAGATGTGTCTGTGTGTGTGTGTGTGTGTGTGTGTGTGTGTGTGTATGTATGATGGGGGATTGAACCCAGGACCTTCACATTGAGCTACATCCTCAGTCTTTTCTTGTTTATTTTGAGACAAAGTCTTGCTAGGTTATAGCTTCACAGTTTGTAATAGCCAGATCTTGGAAACAACCCAAATTCCCATCAACTAAGGAATGGATTAAAAAAAAATGGTTTTTTTTAATGCAGCGGAATACTATGCGGCCATAAAGAATGATAAGCTTACATAGGTAAATGGATGCAACTAGAAACCATGATCATAAGTGAAATAAATCAGACTTTCATGTGTAAATACCATGTTGTCTCACTAGTATAAGAAACTGAAAGAGTAAATAAGCTCCAAAGGTTACAGTAGCTAAAGTAAAAGGGACAGAAACTGCTCAAAGGCAAATTATTGTTTGATCAGTCTTGCATGCCTATATCTGGTAACCTGAGCAACTATTTTGAAGACAACAATATGCAATATAACAGCCATTGTTAAATTCCTATCATCGGCCAGGGGATTTAGCTCAGTGTCATAAGCACCTGCCTGGTAAGTGCGAGGTCATGAGTTCAATTCCTGGTACAAAAAAAAAACAACTTAAATTCCTATTATCTTATTTTGAAATCCTATATCACTATTGGATTTTTTTGTTATTGTTGTTGTCCTTTTGCTTTTATTGTTATTTTTTGATTGTTTGCTTCTTGATTTTTGTGGTTTTTTCTCTTTAAAATAAAATTTTAAAAAAGATCTTGCTAAGTCCAAAATGGTCTTGACTTTTGCATCCTCCTGTCTCAGCTTCCCAGAATACTGGGTTTACATGCCATCACCCAGCACGTATGGAATCTATTTTGTGGACAAGACGAATAAGAAGAAATATAGAGGAAGGGATTCTAGTCAGTGCAGAGACCATTTGCTGACCTCTTATTCCCCACTTTGGTAGTGGCAGTATTGACACCATTTTAAAGAATTGGTGCTGAGATTTAAACCCAGTGCCTTAGCACTAAGCTACATCCCCAACCCTTTAGAAATATTTTTTTACTTTGAAAACAAATCTAACTAAGTTGCTAATTCGCAGTCCACCTGCCTCAGCCTCCCAGAGAGTTGTGATTACAGGTTTGTGCCACCACACCTGGCTTTTGGCACCTCCTGGAAGGTCTTGTGGTCTCTGAGTGGAGAAATCCTACTGATGAGCAGCTTTGTCTTCTGAACTCAGAACATCTGCTTTTTGGCTTTATCGTGGTCTGTTTTATAGAACATCTTGTTGGGTGGCCCTCAGGTAAGGTGAACCAGAGAGGCCGGCTGTGGTGGTGCACACCTAATAATCCCATACTTGGGAGGCTGAGGTAAGAGTGAGCTTGTGTCAAAAAACAAAAACAAGAGGTCAGGGATTTAACTCAATGGTGTAAGCACTTGCCTGGCAAGTGTGAAGTTGTGAGTTTGATCCCTGGCACAAAAAAACCCCCAAAAATAACAACAACAAAGAAAAACAACAAAAAACCCAAAATGAAACAGAACAAAACAAAAAAGATGAACTGGATAACTGCACAGACATTGGGTAGTGGTCTTGTTTATTTTGGGTAGGGTTCTTGTTTATTTTGAGACAAAGTCTTGCTAAGTTATAGCTGCACAGTTTGTAATAGCCAGATGTATAATCATCTGGCGATGATTATAACAGGGCCATTTGTAAAAGTCTCTTTGGGGCTAGGTTTCTGACTAATGTTCATATGTGTTGCCTTTCTCAAATAGATTTACTGCTTCTTGGTCCCATTGGGCCTCAGTACATGATACTGTGGCACCTTTGGCATATTGAGTATCTTAAGCTGAGGGAAACTGAGACACCCAAAGAACCTTCTCCTCCCTTTCCTTCCTTGAAGCAGGCTATAAAAGAATTCTCTGAACTACTTTCCCTGAGAGCAGACCAGAAGCCCCTCATTACAGGGGAGTTCTGCCCTGTACCCGGAGGCTAACAGGAATCTGGGCAAACAGGCCTTGGTCAGCTTCCCCTGTTTAGCACTGTCAGATCATAACCTTTCCCCTCCAACTGCACTTTATATTCTTGTCCGTAGAAGTACATAATTTCCCTGGAGTCTTTGGATTGCCATTTGTAAATGCTCTTGTGTCATGTAAATCATTAAATTTGTCATGCTTTTCTCCTGTTCATTTGTCTTGTTATGATAGGGATCAGCCACAAACCTTGTAATAGATGAGGAAGAAATACCAGTTTTTCTTCCTTACGCTTTGCTGTCTTTGCAGCAACAGGGCCCGCAGCCACCCTTTCTGCCCCGTGGTGCTCTCTTATAGTGTCTATCACCTAGACTTCTTGTTGCTTTTTTTTTTTTTTGAGACCGTGTCTTACAATAATGCCTAAGCTGACCTTAGATTCCTGGGCTCAGGCGATTTTCCTGCCTCAGTCTCTTTGAGTATTTAGGATGACAGTTGTATGCCAACACACCCAGCTGACCTCTTTACTTTTTAAAATTTTTTTATTTTTATTTTTAGGTTCCAGGGATCAAATTCATGAGCTTGAGCTTTACAGGCAGGCACTTATGCCGCTGAGCTAAATCCCTGGCCCTGACCTCTTTACTTTTTTTTTTTAATTGGATTTTTTAAATTTTATTTTAAAAGGGAGTAAAATTAAACACAACAAAACAGAACAGATTTCAAAGCTAGACAACCAGAGATCTTCACTATCTGTCATATTGCCTCTTGTTTTCTTCCAAATGGTTATCCTCATCTTTGCATATGGAGAGCTCATACTAAATAACATAGCCAATCTTTTCACAAGATGTGTAGTTCACTGGCTCCCACTTTCTAAGCAGGGGGGAGGGGGAGAGGGGACACAGGATGGGGGACAGGACGACATGAGATGTCTGATTCTCAGCCCACACACAGGCAGGATCACAGTCGCCCCCCCAGAGACGGGGAGAGTTCCTTGTTCTTGCACACCCCAAGTCAACCACACGGTGCAGGTCCCGAGGCACCAGGGTCTCTCTCCTTCGGGCTGCCGAAAAAGTCGGCCACACGCTCAGCTTCCCCCCAGAGAGGGGTGGAGCTCCTTCTTCTCCTGGCACCCTGGGTCAACCACACTGTGCAGGTCCCGACACGCCAGGGTCTCTCCCCTGCAGGCCCCCTAAAGTCCGCCATACTCACCTGCTATTTCTTTCTGATGAATTGACCATTCCATTTCCAAAGTTCTGAAATGACCAACAGACCACAGAAAGAATTCTCTTCAGGCTCCTGTTTGAAACCAGCAGCTACAGTGATCTGCTGGCCTTGCTTCAGGGCCACTGACCTCTTTACTTTTAAAATATGTTTTTATCAAATGAATTTACTCTTCTCTTTATTTTTAAAGGATTGGATTTTTTGCCTTTTACATTTTTATTACTATTTCCTTTTGGGGATTTATTTTTCATTTTTCAATCATTCTTACATGTTGAATTAACAACAACAGCATCTTTATCAAAATTAATGGTGAGCAGCACCTCGAAGAAGTATGCCATACATGTGATCTTACACTGTTTGGCTGCTGAAAGCCTATTCCAGAGAGGAGAACAACCAGTCTGCTTTTTGTCTATTTTCTGGATGCCTTTGTGGATCCCACCCTGAGGCAAAGTGTCCATGTGTTGGCTTTTCTTGGGGACACTCATTGCATTTCCCTGAGAGCTACTTTGGGGCTCCCTATCATAGTTCCCTAGTTTAGAGAGCCTTACTTAATTGCTGTACTCCATTCTAGATGCTGGACCCTAGGGAAGATGGTTGGACTAATCATTCCTTTTTTAGTAGGGGAATGGCAGTCATATTATCAATTCTGCCTAAGTTTTGTTATCTGCCATGCTGTCAGTTTGACTCACTGGAAGCTCATGAATTATTGAACAAAGTGGTGGGATGTGGGCTTCTCTCTTTTGCTTCACTCTTTATCAAACCTCTTTTTTCTTGTCTCAGGAGTATGAAATGCTGGCAGGCTCAGTGGCTTATCAGATTTCAGAAACAGTATAATCACTATTTGCCCTTGTGGTGGGACATATGCCACTTTGTCTTGTAGAAAGAAGAATGAAGTGCTGATGTCAAGTCCTCTTCACTGGGCATGGTGGTGAGCTTCTGTGATGCCAGCTACTCTGGAGCTTCTGTGATGCCAGCAGGAGTATCACAAGATTGAACCCAGCCTGGACAATTAAGTCTAAAAAAGAAAAGACAGGATGTACTCAATTGTGAATGCTGCTGGTTCAACCTCCAGTATTGGAAAACCAACCAATGAACAAAAAAACCTAATCAAAAAACTTCTTCCT
Organism: Dolichotis patagonum; assembly: GCA_004027295.1. Taxonomy (NCBI): domain Eukaryota; kingdom Metazoa; phylum Chordata; class Mammalia; order Rodentia; family Caviidae; genus Dolichotis; species Dolichotis patagonum. The sequence continues at coordinate 17,628 of PVJX010009887.1, forward strand.
CCATGTGAATGGCAGGGGAAAGTAAAATGTTGCTGCTCCATAGATGTTAAGTTTCCCTCTTTTTCTTACTTTTAGAACTCTTATTTCTGGTGCTGGTGACCTGTTCTAAATAATCTTGAGCCAGAAGAGGTAGCATGTGCTGAGGCAGGAGCATGAGTTCCAGGCCAGCGTGGGCTATCAAGCAAGCTCAAGGCCAACCTGGGGTAAATAGTGAGACCCTGTTTCGAAACACAAAAGCAAATCAGTTTGCTTTTTCCTACTAGTGGGATGGACTGGGAGTCTGCTGCCTGAAAAGCCATCTTCTTTAAACTTGACTTGAAGGGATAATAAAGCCATGGATCCCGTCACTGCTACTGTTATTTCCCCTCTCTGGAGACTCCCTGAGTCTGGTAAAGGTCTCAGTCATTGCTTCAGGCCAACCTGGCATAGTTGCAAAATGTGCTTTCGGACAATTAACTGCTCTGAGATATCCAGATAATGCTGTGCCAGAAGTTCTCTTATGAGTTTCTTCAGCATTTTTTTGATTCCTCAACAAAACGAGAATGCATCTTTGAGATACGAGTATCTCCTCTGGGTCATCTAAGTCCATGTGATGTCAAGGACCATATTGGTGATACCAGTGCTTTTTGTAAAGAGGCTACTGGTTCAGGACACCAAAAACAGTGGCATTTAAAAAATGTTGGGCCCAGCAGGCTCATTATTACTTAACCAATGTCAGAAAGGATGGCAGTTTACCAAGAGAGCAGCAGCTGCTGCTGGGCTAAAGGAGATACTTCCTGGCTCTGGTTGGAGCTTCTCTGATGTGGCTACTAAGACAGCTGTCTCAATGGAGCCAGTCATAGGGAGAATACAGTGCAAATTGATGAAAAGACAAGAAAACGAAAGACTCAAGATTAAAACCTAGCCATGGCGATCCCCTGGGAGGCTGATACAGGAAGACTGAGCATTCAAGCCCAGCCTGGTGGACAATTTAGTGGTTTAGTGAGGTCCAGAATTAAAGTGGTCTGGGGATGTAGCTCAGTGTCAATGCCCTGGGTTCACCCTCAGTACAGAGGAAAAATGGTTATGAACAGCAGAAATTATTAAAAACAGAAGTGGACAATAAACTGCAAATTATTTGGAAATCTGAGATTGATGGTAAACACCTATAATCCCAGGTACTCAGAAGGCTGAGGCAGAAAGATTTAGAATGCAAGGCCAGCCTTGGAAAATTATTGAGAACTGGTCTCAAAAAAAAAAAATACAACTGGGGTTCTAGCTCAAAGCTTCCTGTGTTTAATCCACTGAGGGAAAAAAAACCCTGCATCTCTACTGAAATATGTACAGATTATTCTTGTTTCCTCCAAAGCAGTATAATATAGCAACTATTTGCAAAGCATGTACATTGTATAAAGTATTATAAATAAAGCAGATATGTGCTGGAGAATGTGCTATGTTAATCAGCTTTCTCATTGCTGGGGCACACGCCCAGTGCCCACAAGTTAAAAGAGGAGAGATTTAATTTAGCTCCTAATTTCAAGATTGGGTACATGGTTGGTAGCTCCACGGCAGGAATATCATACTAGAAAGACTTACAATGCAAAGCTTCTTAGTTCAGGAAACAGAACCACCAAGGAGGGAATAAAGGCCAGATACAGAACCCAACATCATATTTCCATGACTACTGCCCCAGACAAACCCAGGAATGTTCCCCACCAGTCCCTTGGCTGGCTGTCAAACAGTCAGGTTTGTACTGTCAAATGTCACCATTTTGGGGCTTGGGATTTAGCTCAGTGGCTTAAGCGCCTGCCTGGCAAGCGTGAGGTCGTGAGTTTGATCCCCGGTACCAAAAAAAAAAAAAAAAAAGAATCCAAATGTCACCATTTTATATACGAAACTTGAGCCAGGAGTCATGATGCATGCTTGTAATCCCAGTATGCTAGGAGGCTGGGACAGGATGATCACAAATTTAAACCCAGCCTGGCTGGTGCACCGACTTACCAAGACCCTGATTCAAAGTGATGGGGGAGAGGCTAGGAATGCTGCTCAGGACGGAGGACCTAGGTTCAACCCCTGTACCCACACATGCACAAAACTGAGCAACCACACATTTTGGTATCCTAGAACAAACTCCATGAGGATACTGAGGGATGAATGTCCCACTGTTCTGAGATGGCAATGAGCTTATCCACTTCACTCTCATTCCTCCCATTAAAATTACATCAGAATTCCATAAATATTTAAATGGAAAATTGTAGCAATGGAATGTGAGAAGGTACCATTAATTTTAAAGCTATTCTAAAGTTTTGTAAACTATGAAGAAGAATTGGATTAAGATCAGTGACTCTGGAGTTTAGTATTCTTCCCCACAAAACCTTAGGTTTGTCTAGGAAGTAAAGCATGGGATTACTCAATAAAGTTCCAAGAAATCATCCTCTTTTTTGGCATCTCTGAGTGATGTGAATTCCTTTTGGTCAGTTCTAGAGATTGTTCCTTCTGATTTGGAAGCCTCCAGCCAAATGGCAATACATCTAGTACGTAATGTGAGAGAAAGTAGGACATGAGTACTTCTTGCCTTTAGTATTATCCTGCTGGACATGAATGATGATAATTCCCAGTCCTGACAGTGTGTTTGTTGTTCAATCTGAGTTCTAAGTATCTTCCTGAAAACGTTAGAGACATCATATTATGATGATATATGCATATGTATGTTTACAACACAATTCATGATAATTAAATTACAACACAATTCATGATAATTAAATTTTAGAGGGCCTATATGTCCATCAAAGGATGAACAGATAAAGGAAATGTAATGTTTACACACAATGGAGTACTACTCTACCATAAAGAAAGAGAACCGAGTCATTTGGAGGAAAATGAATGTACCACGAGACCATAATGTTAAGTGAAATCAGTCAGACACACAAGGGTAACTATCACATGATTTCTCTTATATGAGAAACCGAAAATATAAATAAAGAGCAAAATAAAAGATAATAGGAATTAGGGAGATAGATCATTTTCAAAAGGGAAGTGGATTGCAAAATGGGCAAAAATAAAGGAGAAGAAAAAAGGGCATTAAGGTATATTAGGTACATGTGCAAACTCCACACAAGGAAAATAAACATTACATGCTACAAACATATATTAATGAACATTTTCTTAAAGGAGAGGTTTATTTTGACTCATGGTTTCTAAAGTTTTAGTCTCTGGTGACTTGAATCCAGTGCTCTGGGCCTGTGCCATCACAGTAGCTCATGGCAGGAGTCTGTGGTGGAGAAAGCTGCTTACTTAGGACAGCAGAGAAAAACAGAGGAAAGGCTTGGGCTCCCAGTGTCTCCTTCAAGGGTTCCATCCCATCTCCCCTCCGCCCTCAGTTAACTTCGTTCCACTAGCAAAATTTCTACACAGTGCTACAGGCCAGCAACTGAGTCTTTCACACAGGGGCCTTTGGGGCACACCCACCCACTGTAGGTCCCAGTTCAGTTTTCTGGACATGGCCTTTACCCTCCATCTCCTCAGACACAGGCACTGGGACAGATTCCGCCTGTGGAGGGGTGACACTTTTAGAAATCTCTTTCTGATGATGTGATTTGTGTAGCCTGGGGATGGCTGTAAGGCTGGGAGATTACAGGCCTTTACTGGATAGGGTCACCTCTGGTGCACTGCTGTCCTCAGTTCGTTCTGTCCTGAACTCTCTTTTTACTGTACTGGGGATTGAGCCCAGGGCTTTCACAGTGAGCTGGCTCTTTATTTTGAGACAAGATCTGGCTAAATTGCTAAGCTGCCCAGACTGAGGACTCATGTTACAAGCATGTGCTACAAATTCAATTTGATATATTGACTTTCAATGCAAAGTATCTGTTTTTATTTATTTATTTGGAGACACCATCTTTCGATGTTGCCTAGGTTGGCCTCAAATTTCTGGACTTAAGTGGTCCTCTTGCCTCAGCCTTCCTAGGAGCTGGGCCTACAGATGTGCACCACAAAAGTATCACATTATAGGTTACTAAAAATCACTACAAGAGATCTCATTTTCAGATTCAGTCTTCCGAAGACGTCAGACAAATATGTAAAATAACCCTCACTTTAGACAGAAATTAAATTTTTAAAAATTTGAGATATTAGGACCATCACTTCTATTTTGTTTTGTTCAGTTATCAAAACACAGCTTTAAATACTTCAGTGCTCCATAACTGGCAATGAAATTGGATGATGAGCGCCCTCTTCTGTTCTTCTACAACTATTTTCACACCTATTAGCACTTGGCACATTGTAATGTAGTTATTTATTTGTCTGTCTCTTCTCTCTTGTACAAAGTATATTGAGTCCTGTAACTCAGAGCATACTTACTAACTTTTTATTTTTACTATGTTTACTATGTCTGTTTTATTGTTAAAAAGCAGGTGTCAGTAATATAGAGTGTAAGCTCTACTAGAATTCCAAATAGTAGGGAAATGAAAGATTTTCCCTTGTGGTTTAAACTGCCTTTTTATTCACTTTTCAAAGCTTTAGAATTTGCATTCTGTTTTGCCAGTGTCTTCATTTTCTCTCTAAAATACACTTTTCTTTGTTTTTGTTCTATGTCTATAAAATGATTGCTTTGTCTACAATTGCAAAATTTATGAAGATACATTTTTCTTTTAATTATATTATTGGGTTCTGCAAAGATTTTTAAAATTTTTTTATTAGTGCATGTTTGCAACATATAATGAATACATTCCTTGTGGGTACTTGGTACAAATACGTATCTTATCTTAATTCTCTTCCCCTTCCCCTTCTGCAGGAATTTTTAGTGGTAGTATTGGAGGACAAACCTGATGTGTTCCATGATGAAATATGTGTAGACGTAAAGTTTCAATTTCATTTTCTAGGTTAAATAAAGTACTTCAATTAAGCATCTTTTCTGTGTGGGTAACCTCTGACCAGCTTGAACTCTGCAGATACTGTCTCTGCGGGAGGTCTTTCTGGAAACAAAAAGCAGCGGAGCCCAGGGAGGCCCTTAGGAGGAAGGGAAAGGGCTCTGCAGTTCTCAATGCTATTGTGCCCTCTGAAATACTTCATCCCCTCCACCACACAGTGAAACAAGTTGGAGAAAAAAGAAAATGGGAAAAGTTCATTTTAATTAGCATATATTCTACCTCTGAAAGGCTATTTGTTCTTTGCAAAACCTTCTGAAATGAATAGATACTTCTCAGAAGAACAAGTATAAATGGCCAATAATACATGAAAAAATGTTCTGCATCTCTGACCATTAGAGAAATGCAAATTAAAACAACGTCGAGATTCCACCTTACTCCAGAAAGAATGGCTACATCAAGAAATCAAATAATAACACATGTTGGTGAGGCTGCAGGGAAAAAGGAACACTTCTATACCATAACAACCATTATGGTATCAGTAATCAGTATGGAGATTTTTGAAAACATTAAAAATAGGTATTTCATTTCACCCAGTTCTTCTAGGTACCTTCCCCAAAGAGTTAAAGACAAAGACATATTACAGTGATATAGGCATACTTACGTTTATAGCAGGATCATATACAATAGCTAAATCTTAAAAGCAGTCTATATGTCGTGAAAAGATGAATGCCTAAAGGAAAGAAAATATATATATATTTATATATACATATATATGTATATATATGTATATATACATACATATACATATATATATATATGTATATGTATGTATATATATAGTATTGGGGCTTTTTTGGCATAAAGAAGGCTAAACTTGACAATCATCAGAAAATAGTTGTACCTTTAGACCATAATGTTAAGTGAAATAAATCAGATATACAAGCTTAGTTTCCACATAGTTTTTCTTATATGAGAAAACCAAGATACATAATAGGAAATAGGAAGATAGATCTTTTTGGAAGGGGATCAAGAGATGGAGAGTGTATAAAAAGAGATTTGAGATGTGTTATGTACATGTACATGCAATGAATATAATCATTATGTACTGAAAATGTACTAATAAAAACAAAGGTGCAAAACCCTTTTGTTTTATAATAGGAACTAAAACCTCATGAGAAATTTTAAGTTGAATGATGAACTTAATTTAGGCAAAACTCAGCTGGGGATTTAGCTCAGTGGCTTAAGTGCCTGCCTGGCAAGCATGAGGTTGTGAGTTTGATCCCTGGTACCAAAAAAAAAAAAAAAAAATTTAGGTGAAACTCTACTATCTTAACTTCATGCAGCATCCACAGGATGAAGTATTTTGCCAAGATATAAAAAAGGGGAACCTAAAGTTTACTGTTGATACTTAGTCTAGATACATTTTTTAATATCACAATTTAGCTTGCAGTTTCTCTGTATTTATAAGGTGAAATATATACTTACTTGTAATATTTTTGACATTTCCATATGAAAGACAGCTGGGGAGAAGCAAGGTATGGTGGTACATACCTATAATGCTAGTGAGGCTGAGACAGGAACATCACAAGTTCAAGCCTAGCCTGAGCAGCTTAGTGAGACCCTATCTGAAATCATTTTTAAAAAGACTTCAGGTATAGGTGAGGAGAAATGCCCTAGGTTCAAATCCCATGGGCTTGTTATAGAAAAAATATAAATAGTTCATTTACAAATGGGCATTTGAAGCCAGGCATGATGGCACATGCCTGTAATTCCAGCCCTCAGGAGATTGAGGCAAAATTATTTCAGGTTTAAGGCCAGAATGAGCTACTAGGGAGACCTTGTCTCAAAAAACAAACAAAGAAATATCAGTTAAGATGATCATTTAGCCAGCATGGTGGTACATAATTGTAATTTCAGTTCTAGCTAGTTGGGAAGCTGCAGGAGAAGGGTTGCAAATTCAGAGATAACTTGGGCAATGTCATGAGACCATGTCTCAAAATAAAATGCGGAGTGTAACTCAGTGGAATAGTGCTTCTTATCTAGCATGCTTGAGGTCCTGAGTTCAATCTCCAGTACAGCAAAAACAAACAAAAAATTAATGTAAAAAATGGATAATTTGAAAATGTCTTATTCTATTAGCAAGGAAAGAAGCAGAAGTCAGCCTTAAAAAGTTCTTTCCTTTTTTGCATGGCAGATACATTTCAGTGTATAGACTCTTTTCAGTATTTAAAAGCTTTATTTACTCTTGCTGATCACCAGAGTAAAACATGGGCTTTTCTCCCTTATTGTGGGGATTGAACCGAGGTCTTAGTTATAGTAGGCAAGCATTTTATCACTCGATCATACCTAGCCCAAAAATTGACCTTGTCAAGAGCTTACTTTGTGCCAGGTATTTTACTAAGGGTTTTAAATGTGTTGGTCTTATTTATTATTTTGGAGACATACATTTCCTTCAATAACCAAGCTCACAATACTGCAAGAATGTGTTAATAGGTGAATAATGTAGACTTCTGGGAAAACAGTGGAATGGTCAGAAAAACAATGCAGCTGCTCTGAGATTTGGAATCCAGACACTAGAAAATGACAAATCGGAAAAGGTAAAAAGAGAGAAGTAGGTCCCTGAGAATCAAAAAGGATATGACAGGAAAACTGAAATTGAAGAGACAGAACACAATATTGGAGAAGGAAAGGGACAGTCTGCACATTCTCCCTGGCTCACAGCACATGGGAAAGGAAGACCAACTTTAGAGAGACAAAGTAAAAGCTAGAAATGTCAGAGGACTTCAGGCAAGTAATGTGGTGGTGAACTAGACTGGCAGATGCTGTGAACTTCAGAGAGAACTTGAGATTCTGCTCCTATGTGAGTCCTTTGACAGGCAACAGCTAATGAGTGACTCTGGTCTAAATACCTACCATGTTCCTGGAGAGAATGCTTGGACAGATGCCAATCTGGGGAAGACTTGATTATTTGAACCCAGGACTCAGAGCAGTTACAGAATGGCTTCACTTCAGAACTCCTGGTGTTATCTTCCCACAGTGACTGGGTGAAAGACAGCCACAGGAGATTGCCATGGTCAGGGTGCAGGCTGGAAAGAGATCTCTTGATGGGTTTGAGCTATAAGTCACAGGTCCTACCAGTACAACCAGAGGCCAGGCTGAGCCTGCATTCCTCTGAATTTGAAAGTTACAGCATTTGCACTCTTTAATCCTATACCTGCATGCCTGCATCCAGCATGGAGCTGGAGTCTGACCAGCAGGGGCACATCCTGACTGGGACACTGCCCAAAATTGTAGATCCCAGAAGAAAACCACACATCCAACTTCAGAAAGAAATTCCTTTTCTTTTTTGTGTGAATTGGCATTTCTTGTTTGTTTGTTTGTTTTTTTCCTTTCCTTTTCTCATTTCTTCTTCACTATTATATTGAAATTTGGAGAATTTTCCTTTGTCTTTCTTGCTTTTTAATCTCTTTTTCTTGCTTCTTTTCATTTTTCCTCTTCTCCCTTTTAATTTTTCCTGTCTCATTTTTACTCCTGCTATAAATTCTTTCTCCTTTTTTAAATCTTGTACTCGTGTACATCTCGTCCAGTTTTTCTCTTACCTTTACCTAACCCTATAACATCTTTTTACTCTGCAATAGGATGCTTTGTACCACTTCTCTTTTCTTCTTCTCATGTCATATAGTTTCATGTCATGCAGTTTCAGGTTTCAAGGATTTTCTTTGTGTCTGCCAGTGGTATAATATGCTAAGCAGTGGTGGTGAACCCATGGCATGTGTGCTGCAGCAGGCTGTTTGTATCATTGAAAGCTCCAAAAGGGTCACTATTGCTGCCTTATATCTTTAATAGCACTACCATAAAGTGTTTAAGAAATTTTAAATAGTTCCCTCTATAAAATTATTATTGAATTCTTTTCTATCAGCCGAGATACAGTATAAATACATTTAATATATATTAACTATAAGTCAACAGATGGGTTGTTTTAATATTTACACCATGATTGTGGATTTCTTCTCTAGGATTAAGGGTGGGCATAATTGGTTATTATGGTATGTGAATATTCAGTTGGTCTTGGACAATACTACTGTAGCTGATTTACTTAATATTACCTGGGTCACATAATTGTTGCTATTAATGGGTTATCTCTGTAAGCCATCACTCAGATTACCTTTGTGGCATTAATAATACACTCCCAGACAACTTGATATAGGACTAACTATACTAAATCCTCCCCTCCTGAATTAAACAAGTTGGTCAGATCTTGAGCTAAGGTAAATGACTTTAGTTAGCCATGCACAAAGTACATCACTGCAAAGCTACTAAATAAAGAAATCTCTATACTAGTCTTTGCACTATAAGCATTCACACACCTCAGTACCTAAATAAATAAATAAATAAATAAATAAATAGTGCAAACAAACAAAACTAAAAACATGAGACAAGGCAACAAATCATCTCCTCAAACCCCCCCACCCCTGTCCCCCCAGTCCAATCCATGGGGCACTGAGAATAGTACTAGCCACACACTTGAGTTACTTGAAAGGATAATAGAGAAGGTTAGAAAGCACACGGAAGAGGTGCTCGGTGGGATCACACGTTATAACTAAATGGATGATGGAAGTAATGACTAAAATGGCCCAGGAGGTGTCAGAAGACACTAATAAAAAAGGTAGATAAAGCTATACAAAACATGTATGACTAGTTTAGCAAGTAATTAGAAAGCATGAAAAGATTTCAATCAGAAATCCAGGACATGAAAATTTATATTGAAAGTATGGACAACAGAAGTGATCAGTGTGAAAGCAATTTCAAAACTAGCAGACAACCGTGTCTTCAAAGACCAACTACTTAAAGACACATTAAAAGCAAAAAGAGAATATGAAAAATGGATCTGACAGCTGCTAGATAACACAAGAAAAACAAAGAGTAATTTGAATAAGTGAAAAATGAGAAGACTACACTAATAGTATAAAAAATCTGTTCATAGAAATAATAGTGGAAAACTTTGCAAGTATAGGAAAGGAATAAACAGAAAAGTGAAGCGTATAAAACTTCAAATAGCCATGACCAGAAGAGAACCTCTCTATGCCACATTATACTCAAATACCAGCAGTCGATCACAGAGAAAATCTTAAAAGCTGTTGGAGAAAGGCAAGGAATTACATATAAAGGCAAACTATTAGAATTACGTCAGACTTAACAAAACCTTAAGGAAGGCTTGGAGTGAAGTGTTTCAAGACCTAAAAGATAACAACTTAAGTATCCTGCAAAACTTTTTTTCTAAATTGGCAGAGAAATACGGTATTGCCGTGACAATAAATGTATGAACACCAAATCAGCATGAGAAAAATTATCAGGAATATCCTAGGAACAGACAATGAAGCCAACAATGCCAAGAAGTCAAAAAGAATGAATGCACCTGGTGGAATGAGCAGCTATGCAAAAGGAAAAAATATAAGGAAATCAGGAACAGGAAAATATTTCAATGGAAGGAATAAGTCAGTACCTTTTAGTAGTAACTGTCACTGTGAATGGCCTCAGTTCTCCAATTGAAAGACACAGATTGGCATCTGGTTCAAGAAAAAAAATCTCAATAATATGCAGAATACAAGAAGCACACTTATTTCAAAAATAAATTCACAGATTAAAAACCAAAGGATGGAGAACAATATTTTTGGTTCCATGTGAACCCAAACAAAACTGGAGTAGCTATCCTAATTTCATATAAGGTAGGCTTCAAGCCGAAACTGACCAGAAGAGACAAAGGTCACTATATATCAGTTAAAGGAAAAATTCAACAGGAAGAGATAACAATTATAAATGTGTATGCACCAAATGCTGGCACACCCAACTTCATAAAACAAACACTAATGGACACAACCAGAGAAACATTAATACAATTGTAATGGGGGGGGGGTCTCAGTACCCAACCGTCACAACTGGGCAGATCAACTAGATAAAAAAAAATCAAATATCAGCATTGAACCAAACTTTCAAAGAAAAGAATTTGATATCGACAGTGTTCTATCTAACAACATCAGAATACACATTCTTTTCAGCAGCACAAGGACTTTCTCCCAAATAGAACATGCACTAGCCCATAAAACATGCTTAAGTAAATGCAAAAGAATTGAAATTATGTCACAAGAACTTTAGGATAATCAGTCATATTTTGTTTTACAGTTTTGGGAGACAGGGCTGCATTCATGTTTGTGTGAGAAAGATGGCTGTGGTTGTTTTTGTCACGTAGTGCAGAATTTTTAATGAAAGCAAAATTTTTCCTAAGGCTTTTGTTTGGAACTGAGTTGTCTGCAAACAGAAGTGTTTATGAATTAAGTTATTACTGTACTTCCAAAACTTTTATACACAATCCTGATCAGGTTACTAGTAGTATTTCTCATGGAATTAGAGAAAATGATGCTAAAATTCATATGGAACCAGAAGCCAAGAATGGCAAAAATAATTCTGGGTGACAAAGGCAAGGCAGAGGCCATCACAGTCCCACACTTTAAGTTCTATTACAAAACTACAGTGATAAAAACATCATGTTATTGGCAAAAAAAATGTACTTGTGGATCAATGGAACCCAACAGAGGCTTCACTGAGCTATCTTATCTTTGATAAAGGGGTCAAATATGCCTTTTGCTGAAGGAAAAACTAACAAATGATGCTGGGAAAGCTGAAGGTTGAACATATATCCATGTCTCTTACCATGCACTAAACTAAAATCAAAATGGATCAAATATCTAAATATCAAAACAGAAACATTACTCTAATGGTAGGCGAAAATAGGCAAAACTCTTGAAGACATAGACCTAGGCAAAGACTTTCTGAACAGAACCCTGGTTGTAAAATAAATAATACCAAAAATCAACAAATGGGATCACATCAAATTATAAAGCTTCTGCACAGGAAAGGAATTAAAAGGTTTCTGCACTCAACTGAGTGTAGAGACAACTATAGAATGGGAAAAAACTTATCAGCTTTTCCTCAGATGAATGACTAATATCTGGAATATATAAAGAACTAAAAAAAAATTAGGTCTTGCATATTGAAAGACCCAATATAAAACTGGTCATCTGAAATGAACAAACTCTTCTCAGGTGAAGTACAAATGGCCAATAAATACATGAAGAAACTTTCAACATCTCTGAACATTTGAGATATGTAAATTAAAACAACACTGAGATTTCATGTCACTCCAGAAAGAACAGCTATTATCGAGAAATCAAATAATAACAAGCAAGGCATGGTGCACGTCTGTAACGCTAGCACTGAGGAGGCTGAGGCAGGAGAATCACCACAAATTCAAAGACAGCTTTAGCTACCTCGTGAGTTCAAAGTCAGCCTGAACTGCATAGTGAGATCCTGTCTCAAAAAACAAAACAAAACAAAACAAGCAAACAACAACAACAAAAAAGATCAATTAATAAATGCTAGAGAGGCTTCAGGGAAAAAGAAATCATTCCTCATTTTTGGGGGGAGTATAAACTGGTATAAGTATTGTGGAAATCAGTATAGAGATTCCTCAAAAAGCTAAAAGTAGAAATTCCAGTTGACTCAGATATTCCCCTTCTAAATAACTTTCTGAGAGAGTTAAAGACATCATATTACAGTGATACACACATGCTCATGTTTATAACAGCACAACTCATAATGCCTATATCTTGGAAGGAGTCTCTAATTGTCAACAGATGAATGTATAAAGAAAATATGGTATTTATACACAATGGAGTACTACTTTGCCACAAAGAAAGATAAACTTAAGTCATTTGTAAGAAAATGGGTGCACCTAGAAACCATAATGTTAAACTAAGTAAGTTAGACACACAAGTTTATTTATTTATTTATTTTTGGTACTGGGGATTGAACTCACAACCTCATGCTTGCCAGGCAGGCGCTTAAGCCACTAAGCTAAATCCCCGGCCCCACACAAGTTTAAATATTGCATAATTTCTCTTATATGAGAAGCTCAGTATATAAAGTACAAAATAAAAGACAGTAGGAAAAAAAAAGGAAAAAAGATTATTATAATCCAGCATGGCGAATACATCTAAAAGTACATTTTTAGAGTAATTGTTTTATATGTTTTTTGGCTTGTTAGTGCGGCTGTTAACTTGTGTTTCTGATAGTTAACTTGATAAAGGCTTATAAAATAAATAGACAAGTAAATAAATAAACCTGATTCTGGAAAGAAAGAAAAAAATTTTTAAATAGGATGGAAGGGAACAGGGAAAAGAAAGAATTGAGATATGTGTAACATATACATATATGTACCAGTCCCTTAAAATGAATGTAATCATGTGTTGTAAACATATACTAATACATTTTTTTAAAGATGAATACAGTATATATTTCAGCGAACTGCCCACAATACTGGTTAAAGCTGTTAAAATACTAACATTTGTTGAGACTGGCTGATTAATATTGGATGGCCTCATAGATTGTCCTTTTTATTTTTACTTTTGAAATAGTCTTGCTGTGTAGTTCATGCTGGGCTTGATTTTACTACGTAGCCCAGGCTGGCCTTAAATTATGGCAATCCTCCTGCCTCAGCCTCTTGAATGCTAGGATTACAGACATAGGCCACCACACCAGATATTACTATTGTACTCTTGGACTGAAACTCCTTTGATAAATAATGGCGAACACAAAAAAGAAAATAAACAAAACAGCTCTTTCTGAGATCAGCTTCCTTGCTCATGTTTTTTTCTCCCCAGCCCAGCTCAGCCAGACAGCACCCACATGTGAGGAAACGTGTCTCCGAGGCAGGGAAGGGCAAGACTGGCAGCACTCGCACTTGGCCCCTGCCTCCTCCCATGCCCATGTCCTTCCTGATGGACTCAGAAAATTTCTCATCTTTTATCTCTGTCAAATATATATGAATCTTTACAAAGGTGTTTCTGCCTTTCTTTGGTGGCAGATTTAGGAGGGAGCACTGGATGGGGTGTCAATTTTTTTTTTGGTCTGGAAGGATCCCTTCCTACCTTCACTTGGTATGACTAAACTCTCCCTGACTCCAAGTGGAACCAAGTGCTCATGGTGCCTCCCTCCCCTGGTCCTAGGGTAGGTGCATAACCAAGGTCTGGCCACACATGCACTCTATCTAAGACAATAATGAGCCTTCATGGATAGGCACATCACTTGAGTCAAGTCAATTAGAATTCTTCCCTCCAAACTTATTTACAGATAGTGGAAGCAAGCAGGCATCTGTCTTCCCTGGACTCCCTGGGTGCAATGACTGAACCTGGAGCCGTCCCTGGGTGGCTCTCCAGCCCAATCTCTCTGCCAGCCTAGAGGAAGCTCACAGGCATTAGCCAAGAACAGGGTCAACACGCAGAAAAGCAGAGAGACAGCAGGAGCAAAAATGAGAGTGAGTGTCAGGAAGACAAAAGAGTCCCTGCTTGGTCAAATCTTAGTCAGGTTTCTGAAACTTCTAGGTCTAGCTGTGCACTCACTTTTTAGTGAAAAGCCCTGCTGAGGCAGTTTAGCAAGAACCCCCCAGCCTGGATATCTGATCATGTTCCATATCTGGATCAGGTCCCTTGTCCTCTGCGAAGATGTCCTGATGATGTCTGATTGTCCTGGTTGTCTGCAGCAGGAATCCTGTTAGGTCAGTTTAGCCAGAGGCCCTCTCAATTCTGAAATTTCTTCCTAGTAATTTTCCATTCATGGACCCCCACCCTGTTCCCGGGCTATAAATTCACACATGCTGCTATATTTAGAATTGAGCTCAATCTTTCTCCCTAAATGAAATACCCTGTAGCAGTGTTCCTTGTAATTACTGCAGTTGTCCTGAATAAAGTCTCCTTTTAATGCTTTAACAAGTATCTGTGAATAATTTTTTGTTTGACAAGAGGGAAATGTTGATTCTGATTTAATTGCTGGACTAAGTCATTCAGACCCAGTCTGAAGTCCATAAACTTTTCTCTATCTGAAGATAGGAATCACTATGTTGGCTTTTTAGTTTGCTTGACTTGGTTTTTATTTCTACTTAAAGTTCTTGATTGGGTTTGATCCCCAGTACTGCTAAAACAAAACAGAGAGAGAGAGACAGAGAGAGAGACAGAGAGAGAGAGAGAGAGAGAGAGAGAGAGACAGAGACAGAGATGTGTTGAAAGTAGAATGACTCCTCTTTGATAAGTTTTTTAGTCATAGTTTCCCTGACTTCCTGGTGCATTGGCATTGAACTACAGCCTCCACCCTTTTTTTATTTTTATATTTTTATTTTCAGAAACATCTGGCTAAATTTCTAAATTGCCCGGAGTGGGCTCAAGCTTGTAAGTCTCCTGTCTCAGCCTCCTAGAGTGCTGGGGTTACTGTAATGTGCTTTCTCTCCTTTATGTTCTAGCTCATGGAAATAACTCAAGGTGACTGCTGGGTAAATTGTAGGATCTTTAATATCAACATGTTTCTATAAAAACCATTTTTACAGATAGAAACATCTCCCAACATACAGATTCCTATGGCAGTTAAAAACCAAATCAAACCAAATGAAACCAAAAAGCCTGCTGTACACACCACAAGGCACATCAATCATTTTATCGTGTGTCAGGCATTCCTTCCAGCATTTTCTGTGATTCTGATGGCCATGCACATTCTGTATCAAGGCAGAGGTGATGTGTAGAGTCGGGCAGCTATTGAGCAGGGAGGCCAGGGAGCGATGTGCCAGTATAATTAATGAGAGTCATCCTCCGGAGAGTGAGGAGGGTGGGGGTTGGGAAAGATGTCTCTCACCAGTCAATGGCATTTAAGAAAATCTGGTGCTTTCTTGGGCCTTTTACTGCTGGAAGGACGTTAAATCTAAATACTGCTGTAAAAGGCTTTTTATTATTACTTTATAGATGGGGGTCCCTGTGCAGGGGGAAGCAGCGAGGATTCAACCCAAGACTTTTTGGAGGGCTGAATTGAGCTATCAGCAGGAGTCCCCTTACCCACAAAAAGTAGTAAATCCTTACTAGGAGGTTACAGCTTGTGTAACCAGGAGACCAACCAGAAAAGGTAGTTTACTACCAGACAAGATATTAAAAAAAAAACAAAAAACTTTCAGCACACCTCCCATTTTCTCCAATTCCCCTTTAACCAGGGAAGGGAGGGGGATAGTATTTGTTTTTCTGTTGACTTTTTGGTAACCATGGAAGGGTTCATGTAACCTAGAGAGGCTGTTTACTACCCACTGTCTAATCCCTTTGTTATTATCCCCTCTGATTGTCACAAACGGGAAAATAGTTGTCCTGCTTCCAAAAACTGAGCAGTGTAGAAACACTGTCTTGTTTTTAGTCAGTGATCTTTCTTTGATTAATGGTGTTTTGAAAAAAGACTTGAAGAGAAAGCTGTATTAAAAGATGATGGATATATCATATGTCCTGAACATTTTAGACACCCCCCCCCACATACACACTTTGAGAAAGGGAGAGGGTAGGAAGGACCAGGCAGTGGGGGTGTATCTGTAATGTTTTATTTTAAAAGGTGGAGGGGGGAGGTGCAGAGCATTGCATAATATATGCCCTGCTTCTGGTAGGTTTGAAATATTGCAGTTTAAAAATTTAAGTGTTTGTAATGCTGTGGAAATTAATTAAACTTTCAAAATCAAGAATGCATAGCAGATAAGTACTTTCAGTATGCACTTTGTGTCTGAATTTATTTCAACATGTGCATCTGCATTTTTTCAGTTCTAGAAAGACAAGCATAGGAGATGGGGGAGGGCAAATCACTGTGGTGGGTGAGGGCTTATCTTGACACTTTTTTCCTTTTTGGCTTTTCTGTTCACCATGCAGATCACCAGCGAAACAAATATCTGGAAAGCACTTGTCTTCACGACAGAAAGAAATGTATAGCCAGAGATTTATGTATTTATTTATTGTGCTGGGAATTGAACCCAGTACTTAGGAGCATGCTAAACAGCTACACCCCAGCCTTACTTAACTTCTTTTAAATTGGGGGTTTGTGTGTGGCCATGTTTTAAAAAAAGAAAGTAAAGTGATATTTGGGGCACTTTCTATGGGGCCAAAGGATCGTATATATTTTTTTCTAAATTGATTTTTTTTCTGGTACTCTGGCTTGAAGAAATTCAAGTGTTGATTCTGGTGGTTTTTTTCTTGTTTCTGAAAGTCCAGGATTGCTTTCAGGATAAAGTTTCTTCTTGCCCATGGTGCTTTGCTGTGACATTGTAATTGCTTCTGTTGAACTGAATAGTACAAATGGGTTGTTTCTATGGTATCGGCTAAGTGGGATGAAAAGGTGAAACCCTAGATCTCGCCCTGAGAGGTCGCAGCGCAACCGCCCCCCGCCCCCAACTGTCCGTCAAAGTGGAAGGACAGTCTGGCCGGCTCTTCTGTCTCAGGTACTCATTTGTAACTTCCTGAGCAGAGTCACGCATGAAAAAAAGAAAATGACTTCGGGTTGTCACAGTGCTCTGCCAAGCCCATCCCAGCTAGCTTTCCCAAGTCTTCTTATTGGAGGAGAATTTTAAATTGAAAGGTGAGTGAGGAGCAGCGTCTCCAGTCCCTCCCAGCTAGGCTTTGAACTAACAATAGCAGGTTGAATGAAGTCTGATAAACGCAAATCCTGGACTCGCGAAGCCGGATCACGCTGCGGCAGCCTAAGCCGGCGGCGATCAGCGTTCCAGCTTTTATCTGTCCCCAGCTGGTCTCATCAAGTCAGGGCGTTCAGTTGATTTCATCGACATTTGAACGCCTGCTCTGTGCAAGCTTGTCTCCGCAACGTATGCCCTTACTCACCTCGAGCAGGTTGGCTGCTCCGGTCTGCCAGCTACTAAACTTGATCTGATTAATCGGCCTGTTAGTGCCAAGGAGGGACATTTCGAAAGACAGATTAGAGGATAAATAAAAAGTGTATCACAGCTCCTCCATTTTTTTTAAACTAAAAGAGTCCCTTGCTTTAGCAGTACTAACACGCTATTTTCTTACAATGGCAAAGAAACAAAACAAAAACAAAAGCAAAAATACCGGCAGGAGAGATAAACTGGGTGGTTAGGGATTTTCTTTTAACTGTGGTTCTCACACTTTGACTCGGGGTACATACAGTTCCATTCCGGCGCCCTTCACCTCCAACTTTGATTCTGCAGCCCCCCCCCCCCCCGGCCGCCGAGGCTGTCCAGCCTGCTGCCCCAAACCTAGCGTCAAGGAGCTGTCGTTGGACTGGGGACTCTTTGAAAAGTGGCGGGGCGGGGGGTGGTGGAGACCACACTTCAACCCCAGAGCTTCTGGTCCTGGTCCACCCGGAAGCCCTGCAGGAGGGTGTGGGCAGAGGGGGTCCAGGTTCACCTAGCCGGCGGCTGCTCCGGTCCGCTCCCCCAGGCTCCAGTTCCTGATTTCCTTGGGAGCTGCGGGCCCTGCAGGGAGGGGGCTCCAGTGTGAGCGTGAGGATTTGAATGAGAAAGCAGGTTGTGGCGGAGGCTCTTCCCAGCTCCTCTTGGGGGTCCAGCGGGCTGGTGGAGAGAAGCGCCCATCCGGGAGGCCACTGCAGCCTCTTGGCAGGGGTCTGGAGTTGGAGTCAAAGGGGCCAGTAACTCAAAGCTCTGCACTTGGAAGGACTTCGAGGATTCCGGCATCTGCCGAATACTCCGGGCTGAGGTCGGTGCTTTTGGGGAAGGAGGACAGAAGGGGAAAAGGGGGTTATGCAGGAAACAGAGGACTGGTTAGCCAGCTCGGCTAACCAGTGAGCAGGTGGCCTGAGCCCTCTCTCGGGTGTCCCAGTCGGGACTCCGGATGGACCGCGGGAGCCTTGTGCGTGGGAATCTCCCGGGCCCCGCGAGGAGACTGGACCACAACCGCTAGCGGGGTCCTGGAGCGTGCGGATTTGTGTGCCTGGTCAAGAGTTGCACTTGTGTCCCACTTCGTCTCGAGTGAGGTTTCCCTAGTGGAGGGTCAGTCACCGTTGCAGGATGCTTCGCGCCCGTGAGGGGTCCCTGGACCCCTCTCCGACTGCTAGGCGCTCCAGGGAGAGCAGGTCCGTGTTTCCTGCAGAGGGGAGTGCGATATCTATTACATTTAGGGAGTCTTAGGTGACCAGTGACCCAGCTCAGAACCCTCTCACAGGTTGCTCGGTGCGAGGAGGATTTGCTCCATTGCCCCTTCCTGGGATCAGCTAGGGGTACCGAGCAACGCCGGGCGGTGCAAGTGAGCTGGTGAAAGCCAGCCCTAGAGGCGGCTAAGCGCTCTGCGCCTGCGCGGGTTCCCATGGCGACGGCGAGGTGGGCCCGAGACGCCAACCCAGCAAGCAAAATCCAGGTCTTCTGCTGGGCTCCTGCGGTCGCCCCTTACTCTTTCCTGGGACGTTTTCATTTTGTTTGTGCCTTGTAATCAATTTATGATCTCTTTTTTGCGTTAGGAGTTCAGCACTAAGAGGTCACTTGACTAAAAACACGAAATTAAACCTTTCCCCACCCTTATTATTTTATCACAGATAGAAAAAAAGGTGAGAAATTGCCTATTGGGGCGGTAATGCAGGTCTCCTATTTTTTTATCCTGTGAAAGTGCAGAGAAGTAAAACGTTTACTTCCTGCTGTGGAGTGTTTAAAAATAAACTCAGCCAGGGGATTGGCCTGGAGGTACGGTACCAGACCTGTGCCTCTTTCTGGAGGTGGAGAGGGGCGTGTACCACGCAGAAGCTCCGGCGTCCTCCGGTCACTGACGGCTACCTGTGCTCCGCCGGACCGAAGGAAAGCACGGGGGAATAGAAACATAGGCTTTCCCCGAAGAGGCGTTGCTTTTCCATCTGTCTCTAGGTGTGGTAATTGCTGGGGTTACTCTGTTCTGCAGAGAGCGAATGTTTCTTTCAAGAAGCTGGTCATAGACCAGTTTTCTTAAGCATTTTCATCTTAAAATCGTGAGTCTTGACAGGCCCAGCCTCTCTTTTAAATCTCATTTGTTTACACACAGGCCGGCATTTGGCAAGAGTACACATCTTAAGGAGTTATGTAGTGGCATCTGCAGCTTGTTGTTGCTTAGTTTTTTAAAGACTGAATCAATATTTGGTAGAGTGATTGAGACTTACTTACCATTAAATAAACATTAGTTAAAGTTAACATAACTGCTAATAAAAGTTTAAAATGCGATTACTTTTCCCAGAACAAAGTGTGGCATAAAAAACCTTGCACAGTGACATGGGTATTCTATATCTTACTTTTAAGCAACTTGCTTTCTAGAATAGCAAGTGTTAATTAGTGGTAGAAAGTTGAAGATAATACTCTTCTACCATCAGCTAATGAAGTGACATACTCCTTTCAAATAATTAGCCAATAACATGTTGCTAAAGTTTTCATTCTCATTCTTTTTGTCACAAATTCCTAGATGTTGTGCAATTTATCTTGTTCAAATATTAAGGTTCACATAAGTTTTTCTTTTTTCTATTAAAAAATAGAAAAAGTTAACTGTTGGGTTCAGGTTCTTTGTGACCCTGTTTGGTGGCATGTAACAGGCTGGGAATCCCTAATTCTCAGTGCCATGTGTTTCTGCTGGTTCCACGAGGTAAAGTGCGATTTTAGCAGATTATGGGATGATGAGATTGGGAGCACTTGGGGGAGTCTGGGAGAGGCATTGGGAAGGAGACAAAAGGAGGGAAGGTTGGGGAGAGGCAGGATTTATAGTTGTATCAGTTTCATGTTAAAATTCATTAAAACTTATTGCTTCTGTTTGATACATTTTCCTACATTATCAATTTCAATTTCTTTATGTCATTCTTCTATGTACTTATAGGCTAGAATTATCAAAGTAGAATGTAATACAGGTGCTTCATGGTAGGATGCCATAACATAAAATACTGTGAAAACTTAATGAAATGGATATATTTAGTTTATTCATTTTTCCACAAATATTTATTGAGAATTTATATATAAGGCAGCATAAATAAATTCAAACTCCTGCTCACAATGAATTAAGAGTTCTGAGTTCTGTAATAATTCTAATACTACTTCGGTTTTCTGGTTGAAGATACTATTTTTAGTATTCTAGAGAATACTTGGTGCTGATCAGACTTCTAGATTCAGAAACAAGTGCTTACTTTTTGATTAAAAAATATTTTTCTAGAAATTTAGGTAAGACTATAACAGTGTAAGCTCCTGTCTAACTTACATTTTTGTAAGACTTGGCCTGAAAACTTGTCCTCTTAGCAAGTGCAGCACTCAGTTTAGCAGAAGCATGGAAGCCTTCTTCTCGGCTTTCTCAGATGAGGGTAAGGTGAGTGATTCAGGAGTCCTTTGTTCTGGCTCCATGTTTCATGACATAATGAACCTCCTGCCAGCTTCCTCCACAGAACAGTGTTGGTCTGCATGCTTGAAGGATCATGACTATTATTTTTCTCTGAGGGAAAAAGGGGAGGGGTACAAATTATAGAAGGATGAAAGGAACACAATAGTGCATTTAAACATTTTAACTTCTGAGGTGGAATAATTTTTAGGCATTTTCAAATGAGTTTAGGCTCCATTGAAATCTAGTACAGCCATGAAAAACCTCTGGCAAAATATTGACCAGGGTTGACAAACAACACTTCCTCTTCTCTTTTTTAGTGCACAGATTCTTAGGGAGATTCTGGTCTTTTTTTTTTTTATCACCTCATGAGTCTAATAATAATTATAAGCTAAGAGAAGCTTGACGAGGAGCATCCCCCATTTGGTTATTGCTCTTTGTCTAGGAAAACCAGACTCGGCTGTGCACTGTGGACCAAGTGGTGCAGAACTCATTACTTTGAACAATGCCTCCTCAGCCTGGGAAGCATGTTCCTCTTCTCACTAGCAGGGGCTTATCCCAGCCTAGCTTTGGTCACAAGGAAAATCATTTAGACACAGTTCAGTGGACACTTGCTCACATCTCTTTGACACCCGTGACCATTTTTGTTTAAGGAGAAATCTAGTATTGCTGTGATAGGGTGTGCCAAATTGAAAGTGCATTTTAAGAAACCCATGAAGAAGTTTACACAGCTTTATGTTATTATCGTCGAGGTTCCTGTCTCCTGTGCTTCAAAGTGGGAAGGACAGGATAAGCCAGAAAGGACAGCCAGGAGAACTTTTATAGCAAAGTTAAAGTGGTTTTTTTTTTTTAAACTGACTCTGAATTTTGTATCCTAGTTTAGTTTTGTTGTATCCTAGTTTAGTTTTGTAAACTAACTGTCCATGCCTTAATTTATAGAAGAAGATGACTACCATATATAATTATACAAATCAGGAAACCAGGACCAAAAGTTTCTAAATGATTTTTTTAGTCACGTAGCTATTAGATGGCAGAACTGGTATGAAAATACAGAGTTACTAATTTCTAACGATCTTGCTGTCAGGAAATTTAGAGAGCAGACATCAAATCCTTGCTTTAGACTTTCTGTTTGCCAACATGAAATTGCTATGGTTGTAGATGCAAAATGGTGAAGTATTAGCAATTTCATATGGTTTTCACCTAACACTGAATAGAACTGATAATGTGATATGCACATTGTCATATTTGGTATGAACATGTGTATATCACGAGAACACATGTGATTTATACATATAAAAGGGTCATTTTTCAACATATATGCACTCATTTTGGCTTAAGGAATTTTGGGATGATGATTTTAATAGAAGGAGATCATTTTTACAGTAGTTTTTTTTCTTGCAGGTATCTTAAAGAATTTTGGAAGAAATGGAGAAAATGAACATAAAGAGCTCTTAACTGTGAGCAAATGCATTGACTGTGTCTCTCTAGAACTCACAATAAGCAAGAGAAGTTGAAAGTATCCTATGACTGATGAGGTTCAGAGAATTTAGTTTTTTGCAAAAAAGCTAAGTGAATATGAAACAGACTAGGAATTTGGATTCATCTATATGTGTTCTGCATGTCCTATTACATCATGTTGTCATGCAGGAATGTAAGATTAAATTTATGAAAAACACTGAGTTGCTTTGATTTTCAAATTCCCAACTTCAGGTAAAGTACAGATAGGTAGAAATTTTTCTGATGAGTTTTTTGGTGAGTGGGGAAGCTTCCCTGTATGGAGGTTAGGAAGTTGTAAACTCAGCTCTGGTTCCAGAAAAACATTCAAGACTTTGTTTATAAACTGTGTTGGTCTTTGTTTAGAATTGAGTAGTGGCTAGGTTCTGTTCTTTAGAGGTCTTTCTACATCAAAGTGGCCCACTTATCACATCTGGATTGTTGTTAAGTTGTTGCAGGTCTGAGAAAAACCTTCATGATTTTAATGTGTGTTTTCTGGCATCGCAAGTCTTAGATATTGGTTTTATCCTGCATAAACTTCACCCACTTTTTTTCCCTTGAAGTAGTATTTAGAAACTTACTGCTGGGTTGAGGGAGATAATGTTTTCTTTTAATGGTCTTCTTCCCTTCAAATGGATTTCAGATTTACCTTGGACAGTTGCTAAAAATGTCTAAAGTTATGTCAGAAGCTGGAATTTTGGCACTGCTAAGACTGCGCTGCTGTTGTACTGGGAGACTGCAACTGGGCTGTACTGAGCTGTTTTCAGATTTGCAGTATTTCTGAGCTACGTCACCCATGGAGAAACCGAGGCTCAGAAATGTCCATGCTCATGCAGTCAATCTGTGGCTGAATGAAGACCCGAACCTAAGCTGGCTAATGCCTGGTCTAGTGTTCTTAGCAGCACGCTACATCTGAAAAGCACACCTCTCTTGGACCTTCTTTCCTTCCTAGGCTCTGACTAGAGGGGTGAGGAAAAGGCTGAAGGTCTCAAAAAAAAAAAAAGAAAAATGGGATGCTGGACTGTGCTTTAGAATTGTTTTCTGTGGCTCTTCCTATCCTGTTTTCTCTGTGGCTGGTTCTTCTGAATTTAGTGAGAAACTTATAAACTTTTCCAGCTATTCTAACCACTGTGAGGAGGGAGGACCTATTGCAGTGCTAGTGAATGTGAGTTACTGATTAACCAATGGAAGGCAATCGTGGTTTCCCTTTCATCTATCTGCATTTCCTTGTTGCTAGTTCACAAGAGTTAAATATTTGAATTCAGCTTCCCAATTCCTGTTCCTTCCCTCTTCAGTTTAGTTGAAGAGGCCTCTGCACCTCAGAACAGATCTCTGTGAAGTCCTAATAAGTCCTCTGCAAAATTATGTCTGGTGGTAGCTTGGAGGTTCTGTTCAGGTTTTCAGGCATCAGAATCCTGAATCAGAAGTTCAGTGAGTTGATTTGCTGGTAATTATATGTGATTTTTTTTTCTAGACAAAATGTGTTTTTCTTTTTGCCAAACAACTCTTTCAATAATATGGGAGGTATTAAGAGGAATATTTACTTTTTCAAAGGAGATTTCTTTATGGAAAAGGGTAGGTAATGTATTCATAGAAGGAGTAAGGATTATGTAAAGATTCTTTGATTTTATTTCAGTTGAAAGGCTTTTGGTTCCATACAACCATTTGTATAAAAAAGGGAGGGTGGAAAGAGAAACATCTTTTCCTATGTACATATAGATTCTCTCTGGAATGATACACAAAAAAACTAATAATATTCATTGTTGGGAGCCCAGAGGCTTGAAGTAAACTATTAAATGTATGTCTTTTGGCAGGATTTGGGAACCTAAATGTATGTCTTTTGGTGCCTTTTGAACTCAAAAACCTTCAACTTAATAAATAAAATAAAAAGAATTTTTGGGTTTCAGTAATAAAGAAATTAATAAGTAATGTCTTTTTTAGCTCTGAAGTGTTAGATGTAAGAGAATGAGAAGCAATTTTAATGGAAAAGCAAAAAATTTTCTTTTGTGTCATCAAAATTCATATGTAGTAATTTTTTAAACTAGTGTATTCTAACCTCTCCTGTATTTCTTAGCAGTCCTGGTTTTTGTTTTGTTTTGTTTTTTGCAAATTTTCTATTTTTCTTCCCTCTTGCAAAGCATCACTGCTAGCTGCAGCCTGATTCAGTGGACCGATGGAAACCAGAGTTTTGCATCTCTGGAGCAACTAACACTGTCTTGGCAATGTGTTTATGTTGTGCAACTAGGGAGTTTCATTTTTCATTGCCCATTGTTTTTCCCCCAGAGAGAAATCAGTGTAGTGTGATTATTCCTGCATTTTCCTGACTAGTGTTTGTATGTGAATTTCAGAGAAATCTTTTCTGTTTAAAAACAAACCAAACCAAAACAAACCCAAACACACACACACACAAAAACAAAGCCCTTCTTTAAGGTTGTATACAGATGTTTTATTCTATACCACAGCTTTTTTGTTGCTGTTTTGGTAGCTTGTGGTTTTTTTTTTTTTTTTGCGGTATTGGGGATCGAACTCACGACCTCGCACTTGCCAGGCAAGCGCTTATACCACTAAGCTATATCCCCAGCCTTGGTAGCTTGTGAATTGGAAGTAGTTTCTGTTTACTGGATAAATCGTTAAGATACAGTGTTGGAAAAGTGAACACAAACTGTATACCAACTTCTTTTTCATTTGTCAAAAGAGAGAAATGTGAATTCTATTATTTAGTGTCCAAGTTTCAGTCAAAGACAAAAACACACGTCAAGACAAGCTCTCGGCATACAGTTCAAAATCATTCATCTCAGATTTGGTGAAGAAAATGCAAAGACTGTATTTTCTCACAGTTCTTATTGCTATGTTAATTTTTAGTCTTTGGGAAAGAATAACTGAATAGATCATAACATTTTCATGGTTGTGTTTTAGAAATTTAAAAGAAAATTTAATAATTCTCTCCATACTTGTATCGCTCCCTCATTCAACTTGTTCTTTAATAGACTAACAGTGTTAATTAGTTTCTGGTACATTAAAAAATAGTATCTGTCTGTCTGTCTATCTGTCTGTCTGTCTATCTATCATCATCACCATCTGTCTATGCAAAGATAAACATGGTTTTTCATTCATTGAACAGTAAAATGGCGGCATACTATCTGCATCATTTTGCCTTGTTTTCTGTGGTAGTGGGGATCTAATTCAGTGCCTCATGCACGCTAGACACTAGTACTGCTCCTGAGCTGCATCTTCAGCACAGCATGTAATGGTATATGAGAGCATTATTCTGTATTAGAATATAGAGTTTCCTTATTTTATTTTGCAAGTTTATTTTTTTATTTAAGTAATGAGGATTTTTTTATTTAAGTAATGAGGATTTTTTATTTAAGTAATGAAAATGCAGCCTTCACCCTGAGCTGCATTTTCAGCGTTTTGTTTTATTTTGTTTTGAATCAAAATCCTGCTAAATAGCAAAATTGCCTAATGAGGGCTCAAACTTGTGATCCACCTGCTTCAGCCTCCCAGAGTGCTAGAATAATTAAGGGAGTACACTACACCCAGCTGTCTGCCATGCATATTATTATTTCCTTTCTTCTACTAAATCTGAGCATAGTGTGTTTTTGTTTTTATAATTCCTTGAGGAATAACATTGGGGTTGTTTATTTGCAGTATTTTTTTTTTTTGATATGGACACTTGTAGCTATAAAATTTCTTCTTAGAACTGCTTTTGCTGGGTCCTGTAAGCTTTGGTATGTTGTATGTTCATTTTTTGGGGAGGGGTACGGGGATCAAACTCACGACCTCAAGCTTGCCTGGCAGGCGCTTATGCCACTAAGCTAAACCCTGGCCCTGTATGTTTATTTTTGTCTCCAGATATTTTTGAATTTCACTTTAGGTTGTTCAGGAGCATGTATTTTTAAAATTGTTTAATTTTATGCATTTGTGAATTTTCTGAAATTCTTCCTGTGATTTCTCTTTTCTCTTTGTCCTAATCTTTGCATTCAAGTACCAATAGGTAAGGGCTTACTATTGTCATTTTGTTAATTGTTAATTGTTCCCTGGTTGTTTTTTAGATTCTTTGTTCCTTTCTTGCCATATCCTTTATAATTTTCTCTAGTTGTATCTTTTCTTTTTTTTAAAATAGTATTTTTTGATATTTGCTACAAATTTTTGACGTTTAAATTTTTATTAGTACATGATTACATTCATCATGGAGAGTTGCTGCATAACCCATCTTAATTCTTTCTTTTTCCATCTCAATTCTGTTTATATGCTCTTCTCCTTTCCCTTCCACTTCCTCTATTGGACCTCTTCCTATTTGTAGACATAGGAAGATTAGATTTATCTTCCTATTGTCTGTCTTTTATTTTGCTCTTTGATTCATTTATACTTTGGTTTTCTAATATAAGAGAAATTATTTTTGCTTCGTTTTTACCATGAGGCTTATACAGTGAGGCTTACTTTGGCTATTCTAAGGTGATAACAACTTAACTTTGATCCAATAAAAATACCCAACATTTTATCCTCATCATTTTATGTTTTTCATGTCATAATCTATATCTTTTTTATATTTTGTATCCCTTAAATTATTGCCATTATTTTTAATAGTTTTGTTTTTAAATCTTCATACTAAAGATATAAGTGATTTACATATTGTCATTATAGGATTAAAGTACTGTGGCATTTGACTGTGTACTTACTTTTACTTGGGACTTTTATACTCTCATGTTTTTGTGCTACTAATTAGTACCCTTTTCTTTCAGATTGAAGAACTTTCTTAACGTATTTCTAGTAAGACAGGTCTAGTGAGGGTGAACTCCCTCAGCTTTTGTTTGGGAAAGTCTTTATCTCTGTATTAATGAAGGACAGCTTTGTAGGGTAAAGTACTCATGGTTGATAGGATTTTCCTCCACTTTAGTACAAGGAATATATGGATCATCTGACAGTCTCCTGACCTGTAAGTTTTTTAGTGAGAAGTCTGCTGCTAGAGCTATATAACTCCTTTATACATGTATGATATGTTTTCCTCTTGCTGATTTTAGGATCTTCTCTTTGTCTTTGACATTTTGATTGTGATATCTCTTAGCTTAGTGTTGTTTGGATTAACTATGATTGGAGACCTTTGCCTTTCTATGGGTATGTATCTCTTTCTCCAGATTTGAAAAATTTTCTGCTTTTACTTATTTACATAAGTTATTTGGCTCTTTATCTTTCCCTTTCCCTCTTTAACTCCCATAATTCAAATATTTGTGCGTGTGTCTGTGTGTGTGTGTTATCAAACCCAGGGCCTCACAAATGCTCTATCACTGAGTTACATCCCCAGCTCAGATATTTGCTTTTTTGATGCTATGCCATAAATCATGTAAGCTTTTTTCATTCTTTTTGATTCATTTTTGTTCTCTAGCTCTATATTTTCAAGTAACTTGTCTCTGAGTTCACAAATTTTTTTTTTTGTGTCCCTATCTATTCTACCGTTGACATTTTTTATTGCATTCTTCATTTAATTCATTGTAGCTTTTAGGTCTAGAATTTGATCTGTAAATAATTTTAACTTCTTAAATTTCTCATTTTTGTCACTTATTATTTTCATTGATTGTTTCTCTGTATTTTCTTGAAGTTTAATCATTTTCCTTGAAGCAAGTATGTAATTCCTTATCAGGTGGTTCATAAATCTCCTTTTATTTAGGGTTGGTTACTTGTATGTTATTTTTTTCCTTTTGGTGGTATCATATTTCTCTCATTGTTCTTGAATCTTATGGCTATGCATTGGTGTCTACACGTTTGAAGAAAGTAGGAACTCAGTCTTTGTAGACTAGCTTTGTTTGGGAAAACTTCTTCACTGAAAAGCTTGTTTTGAGATTCTGGAAAGATTGTTTGATGTGATCTCTGATCTTGCTGCTGGAGTCTTTGTGCAGGTTGTTGTGGTAGGTGCCGGTTAACAGGTGGGCACGTCTGGCATCTTGGTCTTCAGGATTGGACCTGGTGCTGGGTCCTTGATCCAGGGCCCAGAAGGCTCATGCCTAGAAATACTGGGGTTAGGAGTGTAAGAGGTGGCCTAGCTCCAAGTAGGGTCTGAAGGGTGATTCATGGCCACTGTCCTACTGTCTGAGGTGGTGGGGACCTTCTCAGCTCTGGATTTTACTGGCACAGGCCCAGTGGTGAGGTCTGAGCCAAAGTCCAGTGCTCATTTCCCCAAATGGAGAGTATTTCTCACCATCCTGTGTTGCCTGGGATTGGCAGAAGGATGATGGGGATAATGTGAAACTCTTCATTCTACCCTCTTTAATATGTTTTTTCTAATTTCTGTGTTACTCTCAGGTGCTATAATAACTCACCTATTTTCCTGAGATCTTGCGAAGGTATTTTCCTATATTACAGTTGATCCAGCAGATGTCCCTGTGGGTGAATGAACCCTAGGAAGTCCTATTATATTCTATCTTGCTATTTACTTACTGATTTACTTAATGATTGCATATTTTTCACCTTTCAGATGTACTGTAACTTAACCATATGAATTGATAATTAAATTGCTTCTAATCTTTTGCAGATAGTAATGCAGTGAGTAATCCTACTTTGGCACAATTTTGCAATTGGCCAAATATAGTCATTAGGATATACTTTTAGTAGTAGGACTGCTGAGTCAAAGGCATATACATTTGTAATTTTGATAATTTATTAATTTGGCCTGCATGGAATTTGAACAATCTTTATTCCCATCAAAAATGTATCACAGTGATGATTCACACTGGGAAGCTCCATGAAATTTAGATTTTTTTTTTGCTAATATGATAAATAAAAACTTAATATCTTGCTGTAGGTGAAACTGACTTTTCTTTTTCACTTATGGGTGACTTTTACAGTGCTGGGGATTAAACCCAGAGCCTTGAACATATTACCACTGAGCTATACTCAAGCCCACGGTTTTGTTTTTAATCTTTTTTAAAAAATTTATGTTCATTTGTCAGTACACGTTTGTAGTATATAATGTTTACATTTATCTTAGGGAATAGGTACATGTACTTAACATATCTTAATTGTTTTTATTTCTTTTCCTTTCTCTTCCCTCGTCCCTCAGTCTCTATTCAGTTCCTGCATTTTTTTTTTTTTAAGCTAGGTTTCACATTTGTTAAAGATATTAAAAGAAACATGTTTTGCAGAGTGAGTTCAGGCCCTCTAACTCTACAGTCTACAGGTGAGAGCGGACCACTGGGAATGAGAGAGCACAGAGGCCACTTCCAGCGTTTTCATTTCATGTATTTTTAAGTTCATGTTTACAACACAGAATGATTGCATTTATTGTGGGTAGTTGGTAGATGCATCTCAGTTCTTTTCATGTTGCCTTTCCCTCTCACCTCTTACTGCTTTCCATTTCTTGATCTTTTTCGTTTGCAAAAGGTCTATGTACTTGTTCTTCTTTTTTTTTTTTTAATCTGTCTTTTATTTTGCTCTTTCTTTATACTTTGGGTTTCATATATAAGGGAAACTATGTAGTGTTTGAAACTTTGTGTCTGATTCATTTCATTTAACATCGTATTTTCAAATTGCAACCATTTTCCTATAGATGACCCAACTTTATCTTTCTTTATAGCTAAGTACTATTCCATTATGTAAGATACCACATTTTCTTTATCCATTCATCTGTTGGTGGACATATAGGCTGCTTCCAAGATTTAGCTGTTATGAGTTGTGCTGCTATAAACATTAGTATACATTTATCAATGTAATATGATGCCTTTAACTCTTTTGGAAAGATGCCTAAATGGGGATTAGCTAGGTTGAAAGGGATTTTTATTTTTAGTTTTTTTGAGGACTCCCCATATTGACTTCCATAATGATTGTACTACTTTACATTCCTGCCAGCAAGGTAGGAAGATTCCTTTCTCACTGCAGCCTCACTGATACTTTGTTTATCGATTTTTTTTTAATGACTGCTACTGTATCTGGCATAAGATAAAATCTCATGTTGTTTAAATTTACCTTTCTCTAATGGCCAGCAGTGTTGAACATTTTTTTTCATATATTTATTGCCATTTTATTTTTTCATCTGAGAACTGTCTATTTTCAGTTGTCCATTTTTTGCCTGGGCCTTTTGGAGAGTTCTAATTTTTTGAGTTTGTTATATTTTCTAGATATTATTCTTTTATCTACGGAGTAGCTGACAACATTTTTTTGTTTGGTAGATTGTCTCATTACCCTTTTTTTGTTTTGCTTTGCAGAAATTTTTTAATTTGATATAGTTCTATTAGTTGACTTGCTGTTATTTCTTGTGCAATTGGAGTTCTGTTCACAAAGCCCTTGTTTGTGCCTATGATTTCAAGAGTTTAACCTATTTTATCTTCTAACAGGTTGTTTCTGTTTTCGTATTTAGATCTTTGATCCAGTTTGTTTTTATTTTAGTATAGTACATAGGTCTAGCTTCAATCTTTTGCATGAGGATAGCCAAGTTTTCCAAAAAACATTTGCAAAAGAGGCTTTCTCCAAAGTATGTTTATGACTCTTTTGTCAAAGATCAGGTGGCTTAGGGTGTCTGGTTTTTTCTGCATCCTCTGTTCTGTTTCATTGATCCACAAGTCTTGTGTTTGTGCCAGTAAAATGATGTTTTTATTATGTAGCTTTGTAGTATAATTTGAACTCCCAGAGTTGTGATAACTCCTGCTTTGTTCTTGTTACACAAGATCACTCTTGTTATTCGGGGTCTCTTCTTGTTCTGTATGAATTTTAGGATTGCTTTCTCTAGTTCTGTGAGAAATGTTATTAGTATTTTGATTAGGGTTCCATTAAATCTATACGTCAGTTTTGGAAGTACCATGTGTCCATTTTGACAGTATTGGTTCTGCTATCCAGGAACAGGACATATCTTTCTATTTTCTAATATCTTCTTTGATCTCCCTTTTCAGAATACTGTAGCTTTCATTGTAGAGAACTTTTACTTCCTTAGGTTAATTCTGAAGTATGTAATTTACCTTGATGCTATTGAGAATTGTATTGTTTCCTTAAATTGTTTCTCACTGAGTTCATTATTGGTGTACAGGAATGCAATTGGTTTTTTGGTGTTGATTTTGTGTCCTGGTACATTGATGAATTTGATTATTAATTCTAGAAATCTTTTGGTGGAATTTTATGGTACTTCTAGGTAAAGGATCATGTCATCTGCAAAGGATGCTAGTTTTCTTTCTTTCTTTCTTTCTTTCTTTCTTTCTTTCTTTCTTTCTTTCTTTCATATATATATATATATATATATATATATATATATATATATATATATAGTCTCTTTCTCTTTCCTGATTGCTCTGGATAATGTTTCAATTACTTTACATATTGAACAAGAGAGCTGATAGTGGATATCCATGCTGATTTTAGAGAGAAAGCTTTTAGCTTCTCCACAAATAATACTGTGTTGGCCATTGGTTTGTCATAAATGACTTTTATGAGATTGAAGTTATGATTCTTTTTTTAAATCATTGGATGCTGGATTTTGTCAAAAGCTTTTTCTGCATTTATTGATATGATCATGTGATTCTTGTCTTTGCTTTTGTTTATGTGGTATATTATATTTATTGCTTTGCATATGTTGAACCATCTTTGCATCTCTGGGATGAAACCTACTTGGTCATGTTGTATGATCCTTTTGATAATGGGCTGCATTCGATTTGCCAATACTTTGTTGAGGATTTTTGCATCTGTGTTCATTAAGGAGACTGGCTCGTAGTTCTCTTTTTCAGTTGGCTCTTTGTCTGGTTTTAGGACCAGAGTGACACTACATTTCAGGAATGAGTTTGGAAGCACTCTTTGTTTTTCAGTTTCATTAAAGAGTTTGAGGAGTATTAGTGATATAACCTCACTGAATGTCTTGTAGAATTCAACAATGAATTCATCAGGTTGTGGACTTTTCTTACTTGGTAAGCTTTTTATTATTGTCTCACATTCATTGCAGATTAATTGCTTGTTTTTGGATTGTTCAGAATTTTTATGTCTTCTTGGCCCATATGTTTCTCAGAATCTGTCCAAGAGTTTTCCAAGTTGTTGGAGCACAATTTTCATTGTAGTTACTAATGGTTTTCTGGATTTTGACAGTGTGTTGTGATTTCATCTTGTTCATTCTTAATTGCATTGAGTTGTTTCTCTCCTTTTGATAAATTTGGTTAATAGTTTATCTATTTTGTTTACTCTTTCAGAAAGCTGGCTGTTCTTTTTCTTGATTCTGTGTATGATTTTAAAAAATCAATTTAATTTCTGCTCTGATCTTTATGATTTCCTGTCTTAAACTAGGTTTGAATTTGGACTAATTTTTAGAAAAAGTTTTATGTTTATTAGGACATGTTTCCAGTACATAATGATTACATTCATTGTGGGGATTGGTTTATGTATATAACATATCTGTTTTTTTTTGACAGCATCAAGTTTATTTTTAAGTGTCAAGTTAATTATCATAAACACAGATTAACAGCCAGACTAACAGAAATAACACACAAAAGATGTGAAATAATTATACTAAATACAGGTTTATTTTTATATTGGACATGTTGGATTATAGTAACTGCTTCTTTCTCTTTTTCCTATTATCTCTCTTATTTTGTACTTTATATTTCTCATATAAGAGAAACTGTGATATTTAAGTTTGTGCATCTGTAATACTATAGTCGCAGGGTGCACACATTTTGTATAGATGACTTGCATTTACCTTTTGTGGCAGAGTGGTACTTCATTGTTTATAAATACCACCTTTATTCATTCATGTGTTGCTGGATATATAGGATACTTCCAAGATTTAGGTACTGTGAGTTGTGCTGCTATAGACATGGACATGCCTATGTCACTAATATGTCTTTAACTCTCTCTGGAAGATACCTAAAAAGGAAATAGTTAAGTCAAATGGAATTTCTATTTTTAGTGTCTTGAGGGATCTCTATAGTGATTTCCATAGTGGTTGTATCAGTTTACACTCCCACCAACAGTAAGGAAAGGTTCCTTTTGACCTGTAGATTCTCCAGTATTTGTTTTTGTTTGATTTCTTGATCATAGTCATTCTTTTCTGGAGTGACATGGAATCTCAGTGTTGTTTTGATTTGCATTTCTCAAATTGCTGGACATGTTGAAAATTTCCTGTGTTTATTGGCCATTTGTACCTCTTCATTTGAGAACTGTTTCATTTCAGATGACCCATTTTTGATTGAGACTTTAAATTTTGGGAAGGTCTAATGTTTTGAGTTCTTTATATATTCTAGACATCATAGTTTTTTGTCTAAGCAATGGCTGACAAAATTTTCTTCCTTTTTTTTTTTAGGGGAGTACTGAGTTCTTTCCATTTTATAGTTTTCTTTTTACTCTGTGTTTTCATTTGCTGTGCAGAAACTTTTTTTTTCTTTTTTGGTACTGGGATTGAGCTCACGACCTGGCGCTTGCTTGCCAGGCAGGCACTTAATCTGCTGAGCTAAATCCCCAGTCCCAGAAATTTTTTAATTTGATGTAATCCCATTTGTTGATACTTGGTATTATTTCTCATGTGATGAAGGTCCCCTTCAGAAATAATTTGCTTACACTTATATTTTCTAGAGGTTTACCTATTTTGTCTTCTAGCAGATTAAGTATTTGTTTTAATTTTAGATCTTTGATCCATTTTGATTTTAGTTTAGTGCATGGTGAGAAATATTGGTATATGTTCAATCTTCAGCATGTGAATAGCCAGTTTTCCCACAGTATTTGTTAAAGGAGCTCTTTTCTTCATTGAAAGTATTTGAACCCTTTGTCAAAGATAAGATAGCCTGGAGTTGTTTTTACAGCCTTTATTCTTATCCATTGATCTGTGAACCTCTTTTACTGGTACCATGCTGTTTTTATCACTATAGCTTTGTAGAAAACTTGAAGTTCAGGTTTTGTGATGACCCCTGCCTTGTGCCAGTTGCCTGGAATTGCTTTTGTTATTCTAGGTCTTTTCTGATTTCATATGAACTTTAAGATTGTATTCCCAAGTTCTATGAGGAATACTGTTGGTATTTTGTTTGGCATTGCATGTAAAAGTTTTGGAAATATGGTCCTTTTGATTATATTGGTTCAGCCTATCCAGAAATAGGGGCTATCTTTTCATTTTTTGATATCCTCTTAATCTTCTTTTTTCAGAGTACTGTAGTTTTCATTGTTAAGGTCTTTAACTTTCTTAGTTATGTTAATTCTGAAGTACTTCATTTTTCTTGATGTTATTGTGAAAGGTATTGTTTCGCCAATTTCTCTTTTGGTAAGTCAGTTATTGGTGGACAGCTTATTGATTTTTTTGGGTGTTGACTTTGTATCCTGCTTCTCTACTGAATTTGTTATTCATTTTAGGAATCTTTTGGTGGGGTTTTTGGATCTTCTATGTCATCTGCAAATACTGATAATTTAACTTCTTCCTTTCCTATCCATATCCCTTTTATTATTGTATTCTGCCTAGTTGTTCTGGCTGATGTTTTGAGAACTGTATTGAACAGGAGTGGTGATAGTAATTATCCTTGTCTTGTTCCTGATTTTAGATGGAAGGCTTTTAGTTTTTATTTATTTATTATTATTTTGTGTTTTGGTACTGGGGATTGAACTCATGATCTGGCACCTGCTGGCCAGGTGCTTATGCCACTGAATTAAATTCCCAGCCACTACTTCTCTCTAATATAATGTTGACTATTGACTTTTCACAGATGGCTTTTAATCAGATTGAGATAAAGACCGCTTCTGATTTTCTTTATGGTTCTTATCACGAATGGAGTTGGATTTTGTCAAATGCTTTTTCTGCAGTTATTGAGATTATCATGTTATTTTTATTCTCACTTCTGTTTAGGTGGTGCATTACATTCATTGGTTTGCATGTGTTGAACCATTTCTGTATCTTTGAAATAAATCCTATTTGATCATGATATTATGATTTTTCTTTTTTTTTCCCTTGGTGCCAGGGATCAAACTCACAACCTTGCATTTACCAAAGCAGGCACTTATGCTGCTGAGCTAAACCCCCAGCCCTGATGTATGATCTTTTCAATGATTTGTTGCATTCTATTTGCCTGTATCTTATTGAGGATGTTTTTTTCTATGTTGATTAAAGAGATTGCTTTGTGGTTCTCTTTTTGTTGGGTCCTTTTCTGGTTTTAGAATCAGGGTAATGTTCAGGAATGAGTTTGGGAGATACTGTTTCCCTTTCAATTCCATTA
Source organism: Dolichotis patagonum (assembly GCA_004027295.1). Classification (NCBI taxonomy): domain Eukaryota; kingdom Metazoa; phylum Chordata; class Mammalia; order Rodentia; family Caviidae; genus Dolichotis; species Dolichotis patagonum. The sequence goes on from PVJX010009887.1 coordinate 53,328, forward strand.
AAGATTTTAAAGAGTATTAGCATTAAATTTTCTGTAAAGTTCTTGTAACTTTTGGCAGTGAATTTGTTGGTATCTGAGATTTTCTTAGTTGGTAGTTTTTGTTTATTACCTATTCAATTTCTGACCATTTTTCCTCTTTTAAGTATGATTTTAGTTATAAAAAATCATAATTAATACTTCCCTCTATATTCCATGGCTCTAGGGGGTAGGTAAGCCATGCATGTGTAGAGAAATACCAAATGGCTCTTTTTCAACATGGAAGGCTCAAACATCTGCCAGTGCTTAAGAATGCATTCCAGCGGAGTAAGGGGCTTTGGCATTGAATTGCCCACGTACGTAATATAAAAAGCAGCATGGAAGTGTATGAGACTTTTTTTTCAGTACTAGGAGTTGAACTCAGGATCTTTTGCTGAGCTATGTCTCTAGCCTGGTGTGAATGAGACTTTGACATTGAGCTATCTATCAATGCAAAGAGAAATAATTGGGTGTCCCTTTCTCAATTCTATTTGATAATGTCCTCAAGGCTTCCCTCAGGTTGATTCCACTCCAGGGCAGGTGGATGCCATCTGGAGAGAATAGAAGACAAAATTTGACCAGCCTATCTAGCCTTGAAGTGGTGTGTGATTTTAAGTTACCCAGTAGATTGTGAACCTTGTTTCCATAAGACATTTATGAATTATTGTGACAGGAATGTTTAAAGAAGGAAGCATAACTTTGTAAGAAAATATTGCTTTTGTTCATTAGAAGACAGCAATGTAAAAAGGAGAGTTGGAAGTAGTTGGAACATTTCTCAGGTTGTAAAGGTGCTCACTCTAGAGATAGAACAATTGACTGGAGAAGCCTTGCCCCATGCACTAGTGCAAAGAAGTCTCCAGACAATTGTGTCCTCCATCTAATTACCCAGGTAACCTTTCCTAGCAACAGGGCAAGGCTATACTTTGTTTAAATTTTTATATCATTGAAGCTCAGAGGTTAAACATTTATTATCTAGCAATCACATTTTATATTTTAGCAAAGGCACATCACTCATCAATACAAGGAAAGGCTATTTAGTTATTTAACATATGTAGGCATAAATGCAAATCATTCCCCTCCTAGCTCCTGTGAAATGTAAACAATTGTTGCAAATTGCCTTGGCCTAATCTCTGAAGGGAAGGGTAATCTAAAGGATTTTAATATCCACTGAAAGTCTTAAGGAGAGTTTCTAGTCTACTAAAAGAGAGATAAGTATGATAGATAAGTGGAGAGTGTCTGTAGGTGGGGAGACACTTTCTACTGAGGACACTTTGGTGTCGGGGACATGACCCCTCAGTTGTTTTAAGTTTCTATTGGCCCACACAACCAGAGACAAGTCTCCAGAAAGGAATCCAGCTGTCTGGTCATTCCATTGATTCCATTGGCCAAAGAGGTGCTAGGGAAGCCTGTTCTCTGCTTTCAAGAGTGGCAGCTGCTGTAAGAGCATTTAATTAGCTGGCAGAGTTAAAAGCCTGAGTAAGATTATTACCTAGTGCTTTGTAAGTTGGTACTAGAGGTTTAAAAACCCATAACTTGAAAGGTTGGAGAGCCTCTTTATTCTGAATGTTTTTTTGGTCTTAAAAGTGTGCTGCTTTTGGAAATAGCTCCTCCTGGTTTCACCCAGAAGTTGGTTATTTCCACTGTGTCTCAGATTCAGTCACCCAAGGGAGATCTGCCCAGACCACTAAGCTGGGAAATGACTTTAATGTGTATTCTCCTGGACAGGCAAAATTCTAGTGTCTCATCTGACCCAGAGATGGGGTATATGTCCCTCATCTAAGATGACTTCCCTGTATTGGGCATTAGGAAATGCTTATTTTCTATGGGCTTAACTTAGTAGGAGAAAAACATTAGAATAGTCTAGAGTTCTTTCTGATTTTACATGCTTCTATAAAGGAAAGTACAAAGTAGGGGAAAAGACTAGAAGTACAGCCAAAGAAAGGAAACTGAAACAATAGGCTTGATGTTTCCTCTGGAGTGTAGAGGAGGATCAGAGCCAATCTGTCCCAGGGAAATCTGTCCTCCAAGTCTTAAAGGCTGGCCACCACCCTAATGCTGTTTAAATAGTGGAAGAAGTCCTGAGTTTTATTGTTGGCATGTATATTTTCTAAGTCTGAGCTAGATTTTATTTAAGAAGACCTGTTTTACAGAAGTTTATGTTAAAGTGTACTAGAGGTATTCTAACATCACTCTCTCTAGCACTGTTGTCTAAATAAAGTCAAACAATGAGTACCAGTACTTGTAAATTTAGCAATTAATTCAAATACAACATATACAAGAACAAAATAAGACTAAAAATGTTGCATTAAAGAAATATCAAAATCTTAAAACCTTTTTATTTTTAACTTAGATTTATCGTTATTTTAGCAAAACTGCATAAGAGACAAGGCAATGATAAATGATGGGCAAAGACAAATCATAGGCAATTATCACAAGTAATTATAATCAGTGGGCAAAGACAAAGCAAATTTGGCATACAAAAATTTGTTGTCTAAACAAGTCCCAGTCCAGAGTCTATGAAACAAAAGCAAACTCTTATCTCTGTCTAATGACCTTGGTGGAAGATCTCCAATTGATATAGGGGAATGAAACTCCCAGTCTACTAGATGTCCAGTATGAGTTCATGTTCTCTGAAATCAAAGAATGAATTTTAGGATCAGTCGAGGTTAAGAGGAGAATATATTGTCCCAAGTGGGTTGCCCTGGAAAAGTTTTCTTTTGGTCATGGTTACTTGGGTTCTGTATACCTTACTTATCTGTATGTTTATTTCTTTATGAATATTTGGAAAGTTTTCTGCCCTTATATTTGTGAACAGGTGTTGTGTGTGTGTGTGTGTGTGTGTGTGTGTGCATGTGTGCCATTTGTGTTGTCTTTAATTTTTCACTTGCTTCAATTTTTCTTAAATTAGTCTTTGTATTGCCTAGCATCTTTGGATCCATTTTTCATATTCTATTTTTTGTTTGTAAGGTGTCTTTGAGTAGTTTGTCTTTGAAGACATCATTGTCTTCTAGTTCTGAAATTCTGTCCTTATACCTGTTGGTTCTGTTGCCCATACTTTCAATATCATTTTCAATCTTCTGGGTTCTTTTCTCTTTCTTTCTTTCTTTCTTTCTTTCTTTCTTTCTTTCTTTCTTTCTTTCTTTCTTTCTGTCTTTCTGTCTTTCTGTCTTTCTGTCTTTCTTTCTTTCATTTTGAAGAGAATAAAACCAAATGAGAGAAAACAAAATGGGGTCAGTCAGAACAAAAGGATGGACACAGTACATGACTTAAAACCAAAATACAAGGTGATCAACTGTTACCATAATGTCTCTTGTTATCTTCAATAGAATTGCCCATATCATTAGGCATAATAAAATTGAATATAACAGTACAGAACAAAATCAATAAAAACAAAACATTGGGGACATTATAGGACTTCAAAAGAATAATAGTCAAACCAGAATGCATATCATAGTGAATCTTATTGTCTTCAAAGTAGTTGCCTATACCCTCAGACTTGATAGTATCAAACAAAACAGATTCAAATAAAATCAGTCAAAACAAGACAGTGATCAAACAAAACAGATTCAAATAAAATCAGTCAAATTAAGTTCAAATTAAGTTAATAGGTAATAAAAAATGGTTACCATAGTATATCCTGCTATCTTTGGAATAGCTGTCCATACCATCAAATCTAGTACAAGTAGACAAACTGGAACACAACATAACCAAACTAAACAGAGAAATCAAAACAATATGGGTTTCAAATCATGATACAAGATTAACAATGACCACTGCCTTCCCTTTTTAGACAATTCCTCCCCTTTTACTTTCACAGGATGTATTGTACATTTTGTATCCCACTAACTCCTTTAGTTTTTAGATTAAGAGGCAACCTGCTATTTACCTAAGTGATTCTTAACCTTTTTACCCCCGGGCATGAGCTCAAGTTGTATCCATTTACCTACAAGAGCCTCAAGGTTTTCCTTCCTTATAGCTGAGTAGTTCTCCATTGCATAAAAGTCTTATGTCTTTCCAACCAATCTACAGCTGATAGGCAAGCTACCTCCACTCTTTTCTGGTTCCCTGTCACATAGAGCATTATTTTCTCATATTTGACTTTCAGTCCATAAACCCTCTTTCAGGTTAATTACATTTCTTACGTAGAGCATCTTGATGGACCCTATCTCCTGATCCACTCTACCTGTGTTTCTTTTTATTAGTGTATTGTGAAATTATAATCATTGTGTTAGTGATTATGGCCAACCTTCTCTGCCTCATCTCTGCTATGCTATTTTTCTTCCATTGGTTGTCTACTTTTCTCCTTCATTCCACTGTCTGCCCCATTCAGTGAGTCCCCTCTGCTGTTGTTCCTGAAACCATGGTTGTTTTTTTCTCTCTATCTAGAATGTCCTTCAGTATTTTTTGTAGGGTTGGATAGAGATAGGGGTTTTTTTTTGTTTGTTTGCTTGTTTTTTGGTGCCGGGGATCGAACTCACGACTTTGCGTTTGCCAAGCAGGCACTTACACCGCTGAGCTAAACCCCCAGCCCTTGTAGGGTTGGATTTGTGATCAGTTCCTCTTTGTCATCTTCTAGCCTCATCAGAATCACGACAGACTTCTTGACACAAACCATCAAATCAAGAAGAATTTGGAGTGAAGTATTCCAAGCCCTGAAAGAAAATAAGCTACAACTCAGATTGATATACCCTGCAAAATATCTCTCAAAATTAATGGAGAAACAAGATGCTTCCATGGCAAAGAGGAACTGGGGGAGTTCATGACCACCAAACCAACCCAGAAGTCTGTCATAATTCTGATGAGTTTTCCTTTATAGGTGATCTGTTTCTTTTTCTCTGACATCTTTTAATATTCTGTTCTTGTGTTCAATTTCTGGGATCTTGATTATTATATGTCTGGGTATAGATCTATTTTGGTTATAGCTGGCTGGAGTTCTGTATGCCTCATATATCTGAATATCATTTCCTTTTCCTATGCTAGGGAAGTTTTCTTTAGTAATTTCTGTAAATAGCCTTTGTATTTCATTTGTGTTTACCCCTGCTTCTTCACTCACATTTTTTATTCTTAAATTATAGATCCTCTTGTTGTCTTCTAGCCTTTGTATTGCTACTTCCTGGTTCCTTGTTATTTTTAAGAGCTCTTTCCTTTTTTTTTTTTTAATAATTTTATTTAAAGAGGACAAAACAAAACACAATAAAACAGAATAAAGGGTAGCAACAATACAGTATTCCAAGGAAAAAAGGAAAAGTACAACAACAATAAAACCTAAGAAATTATTACTTGACTAATTACATACTGACTTCTTGGAAATAGTTGTTCAAGTTACAAAGTTAAAACATGTAAAGTAGACATTGAAACAGTGAGACTGTTAACAGTTCTGCTCCACGATCTGACAAAAACAACAATATGGTCATCCATCTTACCCACTCAAATATACATGCAATTATATCAATAGGGTAAAATTAAACACAACAAAACGGAGCAAAGCGGATCATAAAAAAGCAATGTAAGACATAAATTTCAAAGCTAGACAATTGGAGATATTCACTCTCTATCGTATTGACTCTTGTTTTCTTCCAAATAGTTGTCCATATTGTCACATACAGGGAATACACATGAAACAACCTAGTATGGAATTGATCTGAGTAGGACGAGGAGGGCATTACAGGTCTTCAAGACCAGACATTAGGGAAGCCAAGAATGGCTGTCATAGTGTCTCTCATTCTCCTCAAAACAGCTGTCCCTACCTTAATGTGTGTTGAACTTAAACAAGGCAAAGCAAGCTAAGATCACTTTGAACAAAAAGTGGTAGTTTTGCTGGACTTCACATCATGACATTATGGAATCAGCACTGGGTATTGTAGTGTCTCTTTTTCTTCAAAGTAGTTCTTTATTTC
>PVJX010009888.1:0-59205 GCA_004027295.1 Dolichotis patagonum
AGAGTTGATGGCACACACTGAAAATGCTAAGTGGACGTGTGGCACCACTGAGCCGGTGCTTTACGAACATTCCAAAGACAAAGAGAGGCTCTGATCTTTATGGCTCTGCACTAATCAAGCTGGGGAACGTTTCCATGAGCCCCTCACTTGAGAACTATTTGCAGATTCTTGTCCTCACCTGCCCTCAGCAACCAGTGGAGGTTTAGGTTTGGCGGATGAGTGCCTTGGGGCCTGGACCTCCAGGGACACGTCAGCTTCTTGGCAAGGTTCTGTCTGTCATGCCCGGTAGTCCCCAGAGGGATGAAAGGGAATCATCAGGCAAATCCTAATCAGATTTCCCAGACAGGCATCTGCCCAGCCCTATTTAGATTATCATACATTATCCTCAGCTCAGAGAACTTGTGATGGTGGCAAGATTAGCTCACACTTTGTATTTGCCCTGGGAGTTTACGCAGCAGCAAGCCAGTTTGTCAGCTAATGCTCCAAAGTTTCCAGCCCCCATGAGGCCCCTGTTTCCAACTCTGTTTAATGCTTTATTCAGATGAAGCAAAAGGGAGGTGCAAAGCTGATGGCAAGCTGGAAGCTTCTAGGATTGGGAAGGAAGGGATCAGCTCCTGGGTTTTGCCTGTGTTTTTACTCCCTAAACATAGCCTAGAATTGTTAACTTCTCAAATAAAATTTTGAGAGATTCTGTTTTGTGGCCAAAACCACAGTATCCTATGCATTGGCAAATCTAATCTACCTGAGAACTATTGCTTATAAAATGAATGACCAAACAAGCAGGTATCTTTGTGGCACTCCCCTCCTCAGAGACTCACAAGTGGCTCTCACTGATGATCGACTAAAATCTAAACTTCTTAGCATGGTGCTTGTAGTTGTTCCTGTTTTAGTCTGGACCGTACCATCTTAATGCATCCCCACACCACAGCCTCCGCTTTCTCTCCTTCCCAAATTTGCTCATGCTGCTGCTACCCAGAGTCCCTCGCTTTCACCTGCTGGAAATCCATGTGGTCTTTAATGACGTGTACCTAAGGTACTCACACACTGTCTGTTGAGCCTTTGTATTTCCACTAGTTGGCTTCCTTGTTTTCCTCCATGTTTTGGGATTTGTTAGAGTTGTTTTCGAGGTTGGTGTGCTGACCTAAACGATCCTTGAGCTTATATATTTTGTGTTCATCCTTCTTTGCCATATCTCCCTGGTGCACGGCCCAGGGCCTATGGTCTGCTTATTGTAGACACCTGCAGTTCCAGGCCAAACCTTCCACACAGCCCACTTGATTGCGTATTATTCCAGTTTTTCATTGTGACAACAGGAAATGAAGAACTCATTCATGGCTCTTTTGTGTTTCAGCATCATCCCAGTTCCTGAACCCTGAGGGTTTCTATTTTGAGATTGTGTTCATCAGAAGAGGGGAGGGGGAGAACAGCTAAGGAGGGGGAATGAGGCCTCTGCATAGTTCTGACCTGAATATTCTGGAATGAATGGCATCTCTGGTTTTCTTTTAGTCAGACAGGATAAGAGGAGGCAGTTCTCGGTCATTTCTACAGGTGTTTATAGGAATCATGTAACACTGTGTCCAGAATTCTCCTCAGAGCAGTGATTGTTACACCTGGGAATTTTGATAGCAGAGTTTCTACAGAATAAAGCTCAGTGGGTTTAGGTTTAGGAAGCTAGAGCTTTCTTTCTGCTTGTTGTTCCTTCCTATGAAAGAGAATAATTGTATATAGCTCGGGGCCATTGAGGTATAAGAACAGACAACTCATAATCTTTCTGTTTCTCTGAGTCATGTATCTTTCTCCTCACATACCTCCCCAGTCATAACCCCCTTACTGAAATAAGGACAGACTCACAAACATTGTTCCTGCTATTACAAAGGTCATGTTAATCACTAATAGCATAGGCATTAGTCAGTGCTTACTAGAGAATAGATTTAATGCAAGATATACAAATATACAAGAATTTGTAAGATTGGCTTCCAGTGGCCACCACAGAGTCAGGTGGGAAGACGTGAGGGTCTGTGTGCATGCTGAACATCTGAAGGATCCAGCCGAAGGCCTGGAGCTCATTATCATGTCCTGTGCAGGTCCATCCTGGGGGAGAAGGGTCTGCAGTGGAAGGCTGAAGGGTAGATGCCAGAAGGTTGAAGAGTCCGAAACAGGAAGGCTGAAGAGTCTGCCCTGGAGTGCTCTGGGGTGACATCCAAGGTGACGGTGAAGACTGGAGCTCTTCAGCAGAAACTGAAATAAGCCTTCCTTCTTCACTTTCTTTTGTACCATTCTGGTGACAGTCACCATTAGGGTGGGTCTTCCACAGCCAGAACTATGCTGATCCAATTTAGCTGGGCGTTTCTTACTCGGTTGACACAATCAGTTCATTGTCACGGTGACTTACTCAGGCATGGTTCTTTCTGTTGCATAAAGCGTGTTATGTTGAATGTGGTCAGCGCTCCAGTGCTCTGTGTCTGGTGGAAGGTTCAGAAATGACTGAGAGACAGGATGCTCAAGGGCTGGGAACGTGGGATCTCATATCTGTCATATCCAGGTGGATGCCTGCTCAGTTACTTTGGCTGTGGGACTTTGGGCAAATGACTTAACCTCTCTGAGTCTCTGAGTCTGTTTCTTAATACCAACTTAAGATACTAACAATCATTTTGTGGTGTTGTTCAGAGAATGGAAGGAGACAGGGTCTATGATACTTTATTTCCTGGCATCCATTAAGGGCACCATAAATGTTAGTGAGTGATAGGGTAGGAGGAAGGTAGGGCTTAGTCCACATGGTCCGAGGGAAGAGATGGTCTCTCCGGTGTTTAACCCCTGCAAAAGCCCTGTGAAGAATGTAGAGCCAGCCCTACTACAACCCCCTGTCTTGTAAAAGTTTTATCCCCAGTCTTACAGCAAGCAAGTGTTGTGCCTCATACTCTTGCTGCCCAGTGTTAGGAATGGACTTTAACAATCTCTACTGGGGATAAAGGAAGGCAGGCAATCTGTCACAGCTGGATGCAAGGTTTAGGTTGCTACCAGGAAGAATTTGAGGTAAAGTGACTGGAGGAACAGATGTCGTGGAAAAGTGCTAGACCCAGGGCTCTCAGGTGCCCTGATATGGTGAAGAGAAAACCGAGAACTCCTGCAGGTCTACTAGCCCTGCAAGCCTGGGATGCACCCTATGTGGCAACTAAAATGTGCAAGTTAACTAATTAGTGGCATTAAGCCCTATTAAAGGACAGAAAATGTCTGTGCCTTGTTTGTAATGAAGTCAGAGCTTCAGTCAAATGTTCTCTGAAGGGACTGAGATCCAGGGCCTTTATTTTCAGATAATACGAGAAACGGGACAGACATTTTGGTTTTTTTCCAAGTGAGTATGGCTAAAACCAGCTCCTCTGTTTTTTTAAGCCAATACTGAGTCATTTTAACGCTTATGAGGATGGAACTTGCCTTTCTCCATAGTCTTATTTTTATAATAAAATGTTGGAGAAAAAGTAGTCCTAGAGTTAAACAGCCTGCGTGGTCTTAGGAATGCCCCATGGCCAACCATTCTTTAAGTTCTGCACTGGAAGTCACCATTCACTTTCAAGCATCATTAGTATTTGAGGGCCTGCTTTCCTGAGCCAGGTACCTTGCCAGTCCCTAGGCAAAGAGAGGGGTATGTGGCCCTTCACTGAGGTGATAACTGAGCTCCCACCCTTTGCTAGGGTCAGAGGATGTGGTGGTTACCATGATAGAAAGCATTGCTGTGCTCAGGCATGTCCTCTCTGCTGGGAAAAAGGAGGAGGAAGAGATGGCTAGTAGGCCAGGCCAGAGGTAGGTCAGTGGCAGACTGCATCTGCACAAAGCAAATTCTTCACTTATTTGCCTGTCCCCCAGCAGGACTGTTATGAGGTGACCCAGGCTATCATTCCTAGCAGACCATGGGTTGATTAGGTTCATGTTAGACTTTGATCCCCCTCCCACTAAGGACTCTTTAGCAAAAGGAATTTGGACTTTTGAGTTTTATTCTTGTTTTTTTCTGATGAAAAAATACCATTTCTCTTGGCCTTTGAGCCTCTGTCTCCTTTAATGTAAGATGTGGCTATCGATGCTTCCTCCTGGGAAGTTGTTAGGATCGATTGGCTGGCTCAAAGAGCCTGAGCATGCCAGACCTCACAGGCACGAGACCTCTGGCTCTGCACCCCAGGAAGTGTGGCACCAACAGCTCTGTTCATGTGACTGAACTGGAATTCCTGACTGTTCCTTTCACTTGTTCTATAAAGTGTGTCACACCCAGGGGATACAGAGGTTAACAGACTAATGCCCTGTCCTCTTGAGACTCACAGTGGATTGGGACAGTCAGTGATAAATAACCAAACACATGGATTAGCTGACGTCAAAACGATTTCATGGGAAGCAGCAGGGGGATGGAGAGGCAGCCATTGCACCAGGTAGGGTGGATAGGACGTGGCCTCAGACTCCTATTTTACCTGCTCACTCCCCAAGCTCTGGAGTGATTTGCTGAAGACAACCTTCTGTCTCCTTTGAGCTCACAGGTACTTGGTCCTTTCTCACCTCTACAGGCCACAGGAGGGCATGGGTACTTCCTGGGCTTGTTCTGTGAGCCCTATGTGAAAGCACATGGGTTCTGGGTGATCATTCCCTGCTCCATAGCCCCTATCCACACTCTGTCAGAGAACTGTCACTCCCACTCTGCCTTTCCCTCTTCTAGCACATACAAACACCATTTCCTACAAAGCCTCTTCAAAGCAAAGGCTTTGGGCTCTCCATCCTTTCCTTTACCTTTTAGCTTTAAGTCCAACAGAATTTCTATGGAGGATTTTTTTTTTAATGTGTGTTAAGTTTTAAACTTGGTTATCTCATAAGCTTTCCACTTGCCTTCTCCTTTCCGAACTCTGACATTTCCCCCTCCCTGTCCTTCTGGAGTCCCTCTGCAGACATCTGAGGCTTTTTCTTTCTCTCTTTGCCTGTTTTTCTCCTCTTCACTCCTTCAGTTCAACCCTGGGCTGCCCTGCTTCTGCTCTCCTCCTGCTTTTCTTTCACTCTCACATTCTGCCCACGGGACCCTGGAGCTCCTCAACCCAGCGCTGGCCGAGGGCTGTTTTCTAAGTGAAGGAGCTTCTGTTACCCTCCATAGTCAGACTCCTTTGAAGATGTCTTTGACTGGGTGAGGAGAGCCCCTGGCAGACCTAGGCCACAGAACACTTATTTGCCTACTGGCTGAAGTTGCCCTGGTTTCAAAGAAAACTAATGTTGTCCTTAACTCTACGTGGTGGATTTTTGCTGGGACAAATTTCTGCAGGTACTAAGGCACAACAGACATTTCATTATTGAGGGGCAGATGCTTTTCTGTAAGGCCATTTATTCATCTCCATTCCCTGAGCACACTGTAGCTGACCTTCTGTTAATTCTTTTCTCTAGTCTCCGGGGACTTACTCCTTTCTGTAAGCACCCCCAGCCTTTGGTGCTGCGTAAAAATTTCTTACAGAAGAGGATATGACCTGAACTTGCAAAAAGTAAAAGAGAGAGACAAATACATGGTGATTATTCTCTTACATTGACAGACCTGGTCACTACACTTGACGCATTCTGACCGCCACTACCGTGACTGTCCTTTAGGAGAAAACTGTGAGGGGGAGAAGGGACCTTACAATCTTGTGGGCATTGCATCAGTTGTTGTCACATTTATGAACTGTAGGCCAATGACTAGCTCCTTAAACAATTTATAAATAACATTTTTCTTTCCTATCCCTGCTAGTCTCCAGCCTATCTAACCCTTCCAGCTGTCTTGTATTGACAAGAGCATCATTTTGGTTTATTGCCTTTTCTAATGAAGGGTTTGTTTATCCAAATACCTAATAGGTAATGGGTTCTTAAAGTCATTTTTAATTATTGATGAAAAATGTGCCTTTCTATTAATATAAACAAGCATATGGACTTATGTGTGTATAGCCATATATGTGTGTACACACACACATATACACGATGAATTATGATGGGAAAGGTTTTTGTAGTCACAGCAAGCCTGTAAAGATTCTGAGCCTCTCCATTAGAATATTCCATGCTCACTTTAGTAGTGTTGACATGGCTACCAAGACATCTGAGGATCTTCCTCGCTCCGTGGGGATGAGCTAGTTCATGTGACTCTGCTCAGTGTCAAGGAGGAAGCAGGTCTCCTTTCTCCAAAGCTGTAGGGGATGCAAAAGAAAAACATCTGGCTCTGAACCTGCTCAATGTGACTTTAATGGCAGATGCTGCGGGGAATTGAGGGCATATTGGTCATTCGTGTGATTAAGGAGCAACAATCTCCTTACTCAAAGACAAATGAAACATCGCTGTGAGATTTTGCCGGGGACTTTTAGGAGCCTATAGAGTGAGAGGGCCAGTGCTATTAATTGTTGTTGCTGTGGATTAATTCAATCATTGGGAAGGAAGATTAGGTTGGAGTTTAAAACTGAGCATTGCCCTGCATTTGTTACCCAGGTCCCAATGTTGCTTCTTGAAGCAGTAGAGAGCGCGTAAGTATAGCTGACAATAAATGTAGGGTTGTGCAAGCCTCCTGCAATTACTATGGTAGCAGGTGGATTTTATTTTATTGTGAGTTTTGAACAAATTATGCATTTTCTGAAAGGAGTAACTATTTACTGACAGCAATGAGCCTCTGTGTGCCGTGTGTGTGTGTGTGTGTGTGTGTGTGTGTGTGTGTGTTGAGCTATGTCTGTATACATATATCTAAATTAAACACATGAATGGTTGCAGAGGAAATGGGTGGTGCTGGAGGTGATGGTTAAGGCACTTTACTGAGCACATTCTATATGTCAGGTTTTTGCAAAGCGCTTGGCATGGATGTATCATTTGGTAACCCAGTGAGAGAGCTATAATTTTTCTAATTCACAAATTAAAACAATACCCTGAGATCAAGTGCAGTCTGGTAACTTATCTCACAAAGGGAACAATGAAGCTAGACTTGGAACCTGGCACTTGAGCTCTTAACTACTATGCTGTACCGACTCAGAGTAACACTTATTGGAGCAATCCAGAAAATGCTCTTCCGTTTGTCTATTTTCTGTTGTCCTGTTCCATAGCACAGTCATGTGCTTTGCTCATAAACACCTTATGCATTAATTACAGAGATGGAGTGTTTGAGTTTATAAAGGGTTGAATCATATGCCGCTTCAGTTACATTATGACTTGCTCAAAAGCCTGAGTGACCAAGCATTTCTTTGATCCTTTGGCCCCTTGTTTTCCCTACCCAAATTTCTGCATGTCTCATCTTGCCTATTATTGGGGGCCCACTTCTAGCAATCACACCTCCAGTGCCCCCATTCCATAAGTCTCCTTTTATGCCAACAATTTTTCCCTCTCCATAGCTATCATTTCCACACATTTTTTTCTGGTGATATCTGGAACTTTTTATAATTTGATAAGCTCCTTGAGGGTAAGATTAAATTGTGGATTTCTACAGAATGATGGAAATTAGCTCCTCAAAGATAGGTGGTGGGGGCTGTACTGAGTAGACTGAATGTGCAAGAAGGTGGTGTTGGCCTTGGTCTTGGCAGGTACCTTTCTTGGGTGAGGTCCTTCCCACTGGGGACTTGAAACCTTTTATTCTGCCACTCCTTTCTACAGGAATGCTTAGGAGGCCTCTTTTCTGGGTGTTTTGGTCATTCACTAGAGGACACAGGCTGATGAAGGGCTGCTGACTTCTCTGATACCAAACCAGGATGGTGTTTCTTCCCTGACCAAAGCTCGTGAGTGCTTGGGTCTACCAGTAGACTCACTTTAGAACAGAAGAATCTGTGAGGCAAATGTTCCCTTTTAGAACCGAAGATATCCCCCACATTCTAGAATGACCTGGTGTATTGTTTTGTTTTGTTTTGTCTTAATTGTTGTTGTTTTTGGTTTTAGTCTTTTCGAGACAGGGTTATGCTATGTAGTAACTCACTTTGTACTGGCGTTGAACTCGTGAGGATCCTCCTGCCTCAGACTCCTGAGTGCTGGGATTACTGACATGGGCCACCATTCCTGTTTTTAGAACAGCCATTAACTTCTGCCTTTTTATTTTCAAACCGCTCATGCAGATGCCTCAGTCAGACATGGAAGGGATGATAATCCTGAGCCCCAGAATAAAATGCCCATGTGTCAGGATCACTGACTACAAAAGACAGTTAGGACAGAGCTTGGAGGAGGCAACAGATTTGATCGTGGAGTTAGAAATTAGGGCACATGTGAAAAGTAATAAGAAATTGTAGCCTCAGGAAATATGGCCTTCCAGAAGATCTAGCAACTGTCTGGAAGCGTATGAAACCCAGAATACCACTGAGTTAGGTCCGCTTGTCTCTGTCTCCCATGGAGAGTGGAGATGTTTAAACTTTGAAGGGAGAATTTCAGCTCTGTGTAACTGTTACTTCCTGGCAGGACTTGTATGTAAGAGCTTGGCTCAATTGGAGAAGGAGTGTCTATCTCCAGAAGGAAAGCTTAGGTAAAAGCAGAGAGCTATCCCAGATATGCCAGATGACCCAGGAAGAATTCTGCTGCCTCGCTTGGACCCTGTGTCTGACCACAGCCTTGCCAGGACTCAGGAAAAAATCCGCAAACTGGACTGACTGTGAAAGGTACCTTGTTCTGGGTCTGAGAGTTGATCACTAAGTGGCATAATTTGGCAGCTAGGTGAGACACAGATACCTTTGAATCTCTTAAAGTAGATTTAGGTTTCAGATCTACTTTTTATCAGTTGTGTAAGTTGAAGCCCTGTTACTCATCCTTTCTGGGCCTCCATCCCCTCTATTATACAGTAGTAATAATACATGATTTGTGGCATTGTGAAGATTAAATAAAAGGTGAAAGATTTATATGATCTGAAGAGAAACCAGAGTATATGTGAAGATTAAATAATAGCAGGTATATACAGAATTTAGTGACATCTAACACACCATCGATGCTAGCAATATAGTAGGTAGACATTAAAGATACAGCAATTGTTCAGGCTTTACTTTGAAGGAGTCAATGTGCTGGTTACACTTAATAAATGCTCAGATATTTGATGAAATTTTTAATATCCCTAGCCTCTGACCTAATATGCAATGTGATTCAAAATAAAAACAATGCTAAACTATAAAATAAGGCCAATATGTATTGTATCTGGTGTTTACCAGGCTTCCAGCCCACCGCTTGGTGTTGTTTGGTTTTTGTTTTTGCAATATTCCAGTCTTCGAAGGCTATTTTTGGTACCCTGAGCACAAGTTTAGTCTGCTCAGGTGATGAGAGGGAGGAGCAGTTGGATCATAGCTTTAGTCTCTTTCAACAAACAATTCTTGAGTACTTAGCAGTCCATGTCATGGTTGTAAGAAACAGAAGTCAGCACTAGCAAACATTTTAAAAATGGTGATTTATTAGCATGAAAAAAGGCTGCAAGAAGTGCTAAAGGGGCTGGGACAGTGGACAGAAACCAAAGTCGCTGCTGAATTTAAAACACTGGAGTTGTCAAATCCAGGTGCTGCCACCTTGGATTCTCTTTCAATCACTACCAAAAGACTTGGATGACCCAGGAAGAATTCTGCTGCCTCGCTTGGACCCTGTGTCTGACCACAGCCTTGCCAGGACTCAGGAAAAGATCTGGTTCCTTTACATAAGGGAGGAAGTGATAATAATTAGATATGGGGGCAGGACGAGGAAAACATACTAACCGTGCTTTTAATACACCAGACCTTGGGCATCACTTTCGTGACTGGCAGTCACGTCCTTAGCTGGTTTGTAGTTGCCATTGCTTGCCTGCCGCTACATTCTCATCTCATCTCTGCAGAAATTCTTAAATTCCAGAGGCTGGGAACCCTGGTTTTTAAGCTTTGCATCCCCCAGTGTGGCACTCATTAAATGTCTAGTGATCAATTACATCACCACTTACTGAATTCAATTACATCACTGCTTATTGAATTATGAAGTGAATTCACCCCTGTCAGCACAAATAGACAGCAGACTGAGTGTCCCTGGGGTAAGAAGTATGGTTTAGACACTCACAATGTATAGTCAAAACTAGAGACAGCCCCCCACCCCACCATGCAGTCTCAAAAACTCGGCAAATCCATCTCTATGATTGCTGAATTCTAGCGCCTTAAGTCTTGCATGCCTAGGATCTCTGGTGGAAAGGTTGAAAAATAAAATAAACTCATCCCCTCAATTGCTTTATTAAATAATGCACAGATGACAGTGCATGAAATATTGATGCACAGAGAGCTTGCCCTCCTGCAGGGGAGAGGGGCCTCTTTATAATTGGTTTTTCTACATGGCAACTGAGATAGCTTAGAAATACTGTTGCAATTTCTCTTACCACATCAAGCCCTCTGTCTGTTAGTGGAGGGAAGGACCCAAGTGATTCTTGTTTTCCAAATCCTTATTATCCTACCATCACCAATTCATCAGAATGAATGGAAGAGCATAGTGAGACTTGGCGTTTTCATACAAATCAGCTTGCTGGATCAGGCACTTTCTATGGGTTGAGTTTCAGGGCCACTCTGAACATCTTTATAAAACCTAGAGCACTATTATTTTCTCTTTTAATGTTTGGAAGATTTAGACTTGTTGTGAGTTGAGTTTTAAAGGCCAAGACTGCATTATTTGGTGGTAGGTGTTTAAATAAGATAATTTTTTTAATGCCTTGAGAAAACTGTCATATGCAAGTTGAGTGTGAAAATCTAACAACTAAGAGGCCAGGTGCTTGGGCCATTCATTGACCACAGAAGCAAACTGTCCCTGAGTTTTAATATGTAGGATGTGCGTGACAGGAGCAGCTGTTTTGGTGCTCTTAATGGATTTTTAAGTTGCAGTAACCTTTGTAATTGGAGGCACACAGATAACATACGTTTATTAGAAAAGCATGATGGGGGTTGTGTTGCCTTCTCAGATATGAATAATGATTCAAATTCTAGTGTGAGGTTTTTTGCTTGTTTGTTTTGGTGGGAGTTGTTGGCCAGTGAATTCAGTAGGTCAAGAAAAGCTAATTCAGTGCCTACTGTGTGTCGGGATGGGGTTTTCCTCTCTTCATTGGTTTACATTTTTGTCATTTGTAATTTTTTTCTGACAATTACTGTGGTCCAAGAATAAGCTGAATCAGACTGGATGTAAATGCAGATAGCAGTTGCTTACAACTGATAAATGGATTTTTCTTGGCTCAACAAACCTCAGAAACCAGCAGAACTCTTTCAATGTGCTGGGCCCTGATCCTTCACATTGATAGTGTGTTCTACATGTCATGTGTAGCTTATGGAAGGTTGTTTTCCGTACGGCAGCTGTTGATTGATGCCTAGTCTATGCAGGTGTTGTGGCAGTCAGGTTGCACAGAAATCAGTGAGACCTATTCTCTGTCCTGGAGGTGCTCATAAGCAGGGGAAAACCTAAGCCAAAATGAAAGAGATGTGGCGGTGTGACTTCTTTTACCTGTGGAATGAGTGTGAACCTGGGAAGCCAGCCAGAGGCTAACACTGTTAGAGCCTGCTGTGTTCGGCACTGCTGGGTGACGATCAGATGGTCTGAGGTACATCCAGGGTACTTGATCTCTCCAAAGACCTGCCCGTGTTTGAGTTTACTTGGGGTTCTTCCTGTTGGCTTCACAGGTGCTGGTTCTCCTAGAGACTCCTGCAACATTTGTGTTTACATCCCTGCTGTGGTGACAGTTGCTCACCTGCCTCACTGTGGCCTCAGTGGAGTTAGAGCATGGTGATTAGTGATGAGCTTTATAGTCACCTACAGGCTCTGGATCACAGCTTAAAGTGCTCTGAACACCTAGGTGCATAGCTTCGCTTCGCTGAACCTCATTTCCTTATCTCTAACATGTTTAGGGTAATAGCATCATCTTATTCAGCCTGGGCTGCTATAATATAATGCTATAGTTTATCTGATGAAGCAGCAGACATTTATTTTCTCGCAGTTCTGGAGACTAGAAGTGTGTCCAGCCTGCCATGAGGGCTGACTTCCTGGCTTTAATGTGACTACTTTCTTACTGCTTCTGCGTGCCTTTTCTCAGTGCAGAGTTGGGAAGAGAGGGAAGGAATAAACTCTTTGTGGCCTTCTCTTAAAGGATACAGATCTTTCTTTGAGACACCATCCTTATTACCTTTCTTAACCCTAATTAGCTCCCAAAGACTATAATTACCACCTCTAAATACTATCACACTGGGATTGGGGCTTCCACACAGGAAGCCCAGTGGTCTGTAGCTGTTCCTACTCCATCTGATTACTCTTGGGAAATGCTTGTGGAAACCTTTGCCCAATGTCTGGTACATGGTGAATTTTCTTTTAATCTATAGTGTCTATAGTATCTATAATGTCCTGCTACATTTCATCACTCTGTACAGTTATAAGCTCCTCTAAACCAGGGCTGTATTTTATCTGTGGCTGCTTCTCTAAAGTGTAACAGAAGTGCTAGTGAAAGAGGGCAAAGCACAGAAAAGTTGGGTTTAGAGCAGGTGATTTTCCTAGTGCAGTGCCTCAGGGCAGGGACTCAACTTCTCTGAGCCTCTGTTTTTATTGGTTGGTAAGAATAATTACTTCCCAGATGTCTGATGAGGTTTCCATGAGCTATCTTGTATGAAAGTGCTTGTGTTTTCTGATACATAAAAAACATTCTCTGAGTGCTGGCTGATTGAGATCACAGAGCTGGATAAGCTATAGTCTTCACTCCCGTGTTCCCCTGACTCTGCTGCCTTACATGGGGACCATCTAGCCACAGTAGGTGTTGTCTGGTCAGATAGCCATTCAATGAGATCTCTGATGAGATTTAAAAAAATAAACTTAATCTGCTAGAGAGGTAATGATTTAGATCAAATGTTCAGATAGAAAAATGGGTTATTTTGAATGTTCTTGGTCCCATTAACAAAATTTAATCTAGTGGTGAAAATTTATGGGGCAGCAAGCCATCTGTCTTGCCTGATGGTGTTTGGAAAGGCAAATGAGTACTTCATATAATCTCCCTGCTTTTCAGAGTTTACCAGTGCACAGGCATTTACATTTCAAACAAGACCGTTCTCATTCAAGTGCCTTTTTATGTTATGTGTGAGGTATGTGAGTTTGAAAGACACAAATTGCTATCTACTTAAAGTTTCTGAGCAGCCACTTAAACAGAGAACTATAATATGTATTAATGAAGAAATTTATTGGGTGTAAGACTTTGCAAATAAACTGCCAACATGCATATGGGGCCGTGGCAGAGGGAAACTGAGAGTTACCCATTGGCATAGAGGGGCTGTGATGCTTACAGGTTGATTTTAGCCTCGAAAGCTTGGAGAGCCTTAATTCCCTGAAGTCTGCTCATTAAGTGCATATGCTTTGGAGACAGTGGTTCCAGGGGGTGCATTGCTGTAAACCATGTGTCCTTACCAGAGTTGTCTTATGCCACTAAACCCAAGTTTCTGCATCTGTAAGTTGGGGCGATGATATGTATAACCCAGGATTATTAGGAGGATTTAATGAGGTATGTATGTCAGGCATATAGAACTGTGTACTTTACTGTGCATGTGTGTCTGTAGTGAGGAAATATTGGCCAGTATTATTACTGCTATTGCATTACTAGGTGATATAGTCTTTTATGACCTATGGAAGTTTTAGATCCTAAATGTTCCACTATTGTAAGACATCTTTGAAACAGTATGGAAAGAGCCTAGTTTTTTTATAGGCCTTTAAACCCCAGAGGAGATTTTAGGGTATCAGACTTACCTTAGACTTCTATATATCTTTGCTGCCTTTTACTGGTATCCATGTTTATATAGCCTCTCTTGTTGTATTGTTAGAAAGCAGTTCTCAGAATAGCAGGGACTTTTTCCTCACCCATTCTCTGCTGTATTTCTGGTACCTAAACCTCTGCGTGGCACAGAGTAGATATGGAATGCGTATCTATTGTTGAATAAATTCATTGACTTCCAGTCCTCAGAGTATGCATCTGGTTCCCTTTTGGACCACAGAGATTTCTTCTCACTCTCATCTCTCATAATGAATGTGAAGTCAGTGGTCGTTCTGGAGTTGTATTTCCTCTTTCCTTGTCATTGAATCAGCATGGTGGAATGGACAGATGGCGCACTGAGGGGGCGGGGGGAGTGCATGGTCCCAGCTCCAGCTTTGCAACTCACGTGTTTCAGAGCTTGGGTAGAGCAGCATCCCTCTTCTGCACCTCAGCTCTCCCACACTGTCCTGAGGAAACTGGTTTATGTCATTTCTGAGACCCTACCGGGGCTGTCCTGGATACATGTACACCCTGGAGGCTTTTAAAGGGTGAGCCCCGCTTCCTTATTCACATTTCTGTGTGCTGGAAGGGCCTTCCAGGCTCACTTATTTCCTTCCCGTCCCTCCACAGAAATGCCTCCAGCCTAAAAAAGGGTTTCAAACAACTGTTCCTCCCAACTGGTCTCATGTGTTTAGGTTACAGCACCTCAACCTCGGTGGTATAGACATTTGGGGTTAGATAATTCTTTGTGGTAGGGAGCTTCCCTGCATGCTGTAGCATGTTTATGTCTAAATGCACTGAATGCCAGAAGCATCATCTCCTCCTCACACTCCAGTTATCAACAGCACAAATGTCTCCAGACACACCAAACATCTCCTAAAGGCAGGAGAAGGGAAAGGCATCCCCGAGGTGAGCACCCATTGTCTTGGAGCCTTTGTTCAGGTGGTGTTGTAAGAGAAGGCACGGTTTTCTCAAGCGACTACAGCAAATGGAAATAGTATATTGATCAGAGGCTCGTTTTCCCCCTAGGGATAGGAGAAAAGAAAGAAGAAAAGCAACTTCCCTACCAACTGAAAAGTAAAAATGTAAAACTAGCCCGCGTATTTTGCTGGGGACCTGAATGCACACTGAGATAATTCTATGTCGAATATATCACCACAGATGAGAACAGAGAATGACAACTCTTAGATCTTACCCAGAATATGACAGCTATTGAATCCTATTCTTACATCATGGAGATTGTGCAGCAGTGGTACTGAATGCTTGATGAAAAAGATAGGTTTAAAAAACTTCCATCTAGTTTGCATCTTAGATACAGGCAAACGCTTGAGGTCTTTTTAATTTAAAAAAATGGTTTGGAGACAGTGACATTTTCAGTGGTGCCAGGGTTTTTAAATAACACATTTATTATAAACTATTGATAATATTTTTGTAAACAAAAGTATCCTGCTAACTGCTAAGAGAAATGTATAAGACAGGAACTTACCTTTTGTTAGCTGATACAGCACAAAACTAGAAAAAAAGTAAATCAAAATTTAAAGCATAACTAAATGTATAGATGATAGAAATAGTGATTTTATAGTATAAACAATTGTTACTGTAACCCAAAGAAACGCAAGTGTGAGCTGACATGAAAGATGGTTAGTCTTACTTCCAAAGACCTTAGAGACTTGTGAGGAAAATGGCCTGATACTGTGAGCATACTTTGCTTAAAGCATTAAAAAGTTGATTATGAACCTAAATGGCTTTATTTGGTGACTGGTGAGTTAACATATATTTGACCTTTAGTATCAGCTCTGAAATACTTAGAATACTCTAAGCCACTAAGGAGAAAAAGCTATAGGACCAAGCTTTCACCACAGATATCCCCACTCACATGAAAAGACTGGCAAGCTTTTATTCCCAAATCCAAATTCTTAGAATAAATCATCAGGCACACCTGCATAGTCTAGTTGGCAATCAAGTGCTTATCTTGATCCATCAAGTATGGCGTGGAGTAAGGAGGGAAGACTCACAAAGCAAATATGGCTCCCCCAAACCCGCCTGCATTAGCATCTTCTTCTGTACTATAACAGAGTACCTGAGAAAGGCTAACTTTACAAAGAAAAGATGCCCACTGCGTATTTCCAAATTGAGGACCAAGCTTCCAACACATGAACTTTTGGGCAACAAACCATATCTAGACCATAGCACCACCTAGAGCTTTTTCTCCTTCCTTTCTTTGATAGGGATACAATAATCCTAGAGAATGGGGTGGCTTGGAGTTGAGAAAATTCTTCAAAGATATCAATTTAAGGAGGAGTTGATGAAACAAGGAGCTAACAACCTAGTAAATTGGAACCACTTCTACTTAGACTTTGGACAGACACCTTTCCTCTAGAAGCCTGGAGAAGCCACGTGAGAAGTTGCTAGTTTGCTATCTCTGCAGAGATCCATCCACTGCAATTACCTGAAGCTTGAACAAAAATTAATGTTCAGTGATTTAACTTGCTGAGGTATGGCTGTATTCCAGCTGATGTAAGAATGTTCCGTGCTCTAAAATTTGAGCGTCAAATCACAAACCTTGCTGAAGTTCCCTGGAGAGAATGAACTTTTATTGCTGAAGAGTTCTTTGGCTCTGACTATAATTCAAGTATTGTAGAAAGTATATGCAAGGTTCATAAAGGTTGCAAGAAGCCAGACCCTGGCTTGGGAATGGCAAAGTACCAAGATGAGGCTTAAAGGCTAGACTTCAGAAGCCACAACCTGATCATCTCCACCATTCCCCCTACCTTGGAGGGTCTTTTTTCACATTGCAGACCTCCTGGAATGTCACTGGGACCCAGTGATCCAAGACTAGGAGAGAAAGGATTGGGCAACATCCCTGTCCTCTTGGTGGAGAGTATTTGAAGCCTTTGGCCCCACCCATGCTACACACAATGAGAAGAGAAAATTGTCTGTAGAATTATCTATGGGGAAAGCAGGATAGTTTTAGGAAAGGGAGGTTGGTGGGCTCAAAGTTATCCATTCTGGATCTCTGTATCACAGAAGTGTCTGTGAAATTTTATATGCAAAGTTTAGACCCGCTAAAGCCTGCCAGCAGACCTCGGGTTGATTACTTTTCATCCAAAGGAATTTCTGTTTATTCCTACAAGGTAAGGGTTTAGTCAGTGCTTAGGGAATGGGACTGAGACCAAGTAATTAGCATAAAACCCTGTAGAAAAGGCAACTATTTAGAAGACTTCATTTGCTACCTTTAGGTATATGATGATAAGAGTTCAGCCCAGGGGACAATATCAGATGGAAGCTGTCCCTTGGTTACTCCCCTGCCATCATGTCACATCTGGGATCTGATAGCTTTGAGAAGGCACAGCTAAGACTGGAAAACAAGAAAGACAAAAAGAGAAAAGAAAGCAAAGCCTGTTAGGAGAGGGAAAAATTCTCCAGGGAAGATCACTAAATTAATTACTCGAAGTTTAGCAAAATTCAAAGGAGAAATAGACAGCCTGTTAAAGCTAAAAAATGGAAATTATTATGTTGTTTGCCAAACAGTAAGGCACCAAGGCTTGGGAACTGCTCTTAAACTACTGAAAGCTAATCTTCCTGGAGTATTCCCTCCCAATTGTCCTGGGAGTCTTCCCTTAGTGAAGGGAGTATGGGATACAAACTGTGGTTGTTTATTTTGTACAGAAAAGATGTGTTCCTGTGGAGCGCAGGGTGTGCAAACACCAGTAGTTTGGGAACAAAACAGGCAATTTAAAGTACTAGTGAAGGTAGGAGGAAGGAAGGGGAGGAGAAAAAAATGGGGAGAGGAAATGCAAGTGAAGGAGGCAAGCCCCAGCGTGGCTAGACCTTTCAGTTAAAAGTCTCCCAAAATTTTATGCCAGAGTTTTGGATGATAGCCGCTCATGTTTGATTGCTAGAAACCTATTTTAAAAAGCACCCTCTGGGCTGATCAGAGCACACTAGTGGGAACTGCTCCTTGTGGCCTCGGGTGCAGGGGCAGCTTCAGATCCACTTTTGATTGAATTATTGCTCTATTGCTTTCAGCCATGGGCACTTGGGCACATTTGGTGTCCTCTCTTAACAAGGTATGGCTGTATTCCAGCTGACACTTTTAGGGTTCCATACCCTAAAAGTGGGGTATCCAATCACAGGCCTCTAGAGAGAATGAACTTTGATTACTGAAGAGTTCTTTGGCCCTTAACTACTGACCGTAACTCTAGTATCCAGAAGGGAAATGCAAGCCATGAGTGTCCTTCTGAGACGCCTGCTGTGTGGTTCTGGGAATTTCTGCTGTGTCTCATGACGCTATGAAGTTTTGTCCTACTCTACAAGAATGCTGTTATCGTGGCCGTAAAATAAGGAAGAAGGTAAAGCCTGTCTCATAGGTGGTTGTAAGGCTCCTGTGATGTTGACTTTGCCAGGTACCTGATAGCTTTCACAGGCTATAAATGTCAGAAGCAGAGCAATCGGCCTTTTCTTCTTCAGCAACTGACCTGATGCCTGGCGCGTAGTAGGTGAGCAGTGAAGATCTGTGCTCAGCACAGACGTGGACTGTTGGCTATCAAACGACTTTAGAGTAAATTGGGTTCTCCTGTGGTTTCCCTTTTGAAACGGGGGAGGACAGTGTTATGGAGGTGTATCTCTATGAATTATGCCTCGGGAGATAAATATGTCAACTCTGTGGGAGCCAGAAAAGGTTGGACCTAGAAAGGACTTGATAGAGATGATATTCCTGACCCTGGGAGGCTATAGTAAGTCTCTAGAGGTGTGCCTCAGATCACGTCCACCATGTCACTTGTTTTTTTGTAGCAATGCTTGGTGGCATTCGGCACATCTCTTTCTCAGGTAGCAGTCACTTCTGTTCCCCAATGCCTAAGGAGCCATGGGTGTACTCCTGAGACCCCTGCTGTGAGGTGCTGGGAATTTCTATGGAGCCTCATGCTTGCTACTTTGAAGTTTTGTCCTACTCTATACATAAATGCTAATGCCTGAGTCAGTAGGGAACTCAGTCTGCAAAGTTATTACCTTACTACTTAGGAATTAGTCAAAAATCAGTGGTGTGTTTCATCAGTCTGAAACAAAAATTCTGGATTTTGACTTGGATTCTAGTGAGAACTGGTTAGGCTGGAGCCGGATGGCCCCGCGGGTCTACCATTGTGAATGGGACTTTGGATTAGCATCAGGGCCTCTTGCCCTTGTCGATTGGACAGGCCCACAAAGAGTCCAGTTGAGCTTTTGTTTGTCAAAGAAAGAAATACACCAGGGAGATTTGTTGCCTGTTTAAAAAACGATTGGGCATGAAATGGATACTGTTTGGATTACACAGCAACACAGACTCTCATTAGCTTTTTTAGGATCACAAAAGGCCTGACGGCTGGTGTAGTCCCAGCCAGGAGGAGCCGATGCCAAAATCTCTGTTTAACATTTGTAAGGGGAAGCAGTGCTTGTGAGAAGGGAATCTCCATTGTTTCGCCATTTTTCTTTTCCTCTTACACTATTGCTTCAGGACTCGGAGGCCAAGTATCGGTTCTGAGCTTGATCCCCTGAGTGGAGGCGTGAGACCCTGAGTTCACCTTTCCAGTGAGTGAGGCCAAGTGGACTGATCAGGTTTTAAATGCAGAGAAGCCTGAGGGTGGAGTCCAGGTCCTCTGAGAAAGAGGCTCACCAGAGGGCTTGCTGTTGAGACCAAGGCTGGTCTTACAGTCACAGCAGCTCACAGTTCTACTGGGAAGCAGGGATTAGAGGCAAGGTGACCTCAGAGCTGTGCCTCACTTAGAGATAACCTGGGGAAGGAAAAGGCCCAGTTTGGATTGCCACAACTGTAACATATTTAAAAGGAATTGCATGGAAAAGAGACGAACTAATATTTATTGAGGACTTAAGATCAATGCTAAGCGCTGGACACCCTGTCTCTTCTGCTTTTCTTTACTGCCTTTTTAAGGAAGATCTTTCACTCTCCTTTTCAGCCAGAGGCTGCACGAATTGCCCAAGGTCACACAGCACCCAAAGAGCAGCATTCACTTATGGAACTGGATGGATCGGTTCCAGATGTCACGATCCTTTGGTCTTGCCTGTGATGCATATCACACATGTTAGTCATTTGCTTGTTTGAGCAAGGACAGTGTCTGGAAAGCTCAAGGATTGGATTCTTTGTAGATTATTCGCTCTTAGCTGTGGCAGCCTGAATAATGGCCACTCAAGAACTATGTTGAAGCAGAGTCCTGGCTGTCACATCATGGTGCCGATACTAAAGATGATCCAGATCTGTAGCAAAGCCACATGGTCACTGGTACACCCTTAGACATGAGTACATAGATCTGCGATCTAGAGATTAGTTTCTCTAAGGACTCCTGCTCATCTGAGAACTTGGCTTTCTGGAGAGAAATGCTGGTCCAGACCTGGGCTCTTCTTAAGGAAAGGTGAACAGTCAGGGAGTTGGGGAATTCAGGAGATCTGTTGAAATCTCTTTCACTGACATTCCAAGGCCAATGTCATTCGTCTCCTGGAATGTTCCTCAGCTGATCTTTGGGAGGCTGGCTGCTGCTCATCAGATCATAGTTTGAATGTCATCTTCTCAGAGAGGTCATTTCCTGACCACTTAACTCAAAGTGACCACCCAGAAGCTCTCTGTCTCATCACTCTTTTAAAATGAACTGTTCGCCTCTTACTATGATCTCAGTGGTGGCGAACCTGTGACACGTGTGCTGCAGTGGGCTATTTGTTATCACTGAAAGCTCTGAAAGATTCACCATCACTGGTGTAAGGTTTCCTCCTTGCATCTTTCTCTTCTCTGTTTCTTTCCCCTCCCTCCCTTTCTTTCCTTTTTCACCATCTCTCTCTGCTAAAATAGTTTTGAAATAGCAAAGACTTTGTTTTAGCCATCAATGAGTGCTCAGTGCTTATAATAGAACTTGGCATATTAAATGAGTTTCACAAATATGTGTTGAATTGATGGATTAAAGTCTTCTTTGTGTTAACAATGAGTGTGTTGATCTGGAAATACCCAAGGGCTCTTGCAATTCTAAACCTTTGTGATGTAGAAATCTCAGGTTTTTCATTCCATCCAAAGATGCCCCTCACAGATATTTTATCCAGCACTGACTAAACTTGTCCTTTGAGGCAGTCATGTGTCAGAGAGCTTGGGGTTCAGAGATGGTAAGCAGGGTGGGCCTCTGGCTTGCAGCACCCCCTAGAGAAGTGGCAAAGCTCATGGACCAGAGCTGGATGACTGTGCTAAAGCCCCTTGAAACTCCAAACACTTCGGGTGAGAGATGTGTGGTAAAGAGGGCAGCACTGTCTCTGGTCTCTGGAAGCCTCTGCTGTTCTGAATAGACCCAGGGTCACATCTCAGATGAATCACTCAATTTCAACTTGGCAAGTTGCAGTTTTGCCTCCTTGTCTGTGAAATGGAAATTTATTGGTCTGATACTGTAATCATAGGAATGAGATGGTACATTGCCCCAGCCTGTGCAGTTTAGAGTCAAGAGGCTTGAAAAGATACCATACATTTGAGCTTTTGTGAGCCACGCAAATATTGGATGAGGAAAAAAATACGGGCATGGGTTGGGAACTAAATTCTGGAAGAGAAATTTTAGGCCAGATTGCAGACAATAAAATCAAAAGACTCTTCTTTAAAAAAACAAAATTTGAATGCATAACTTTGACAAAAACAGAAACATCAACTCCCCTCCTTTGATGGGAAGAACTTTGCAGCCATTACAGTAGCCAAACATGATGATTTTTTCCCTGTTCTCTCTCTTCTGCTGTGTATTCAGTATTTTATGGAACTGAATAAAAAGGCAAGATTTTATTCTCTGTTTGTTCATGCCTGTCTTAGGAAACCCCCTTGGGACTTACCCATTATTTAGTGTTACATTTGTCTTCCACACATAGTTAAGACCTGATTTATGTTTTATATTGCCCTATAGACCTTACCTTAGATTAATGTAAGGGAAATAATTGGCCACTGAGTGGTACGTGGTGGAGAGACAGGTAGGAAAGCACTGGTTATGGGTAAGTTAGAACAGTAAATTACTTGGCTTATTTGAATGTGCATGATGATATATTTGGGGATTGATGAGTATGGTGGGACGCACGCGCGTGCACACACACACACAAACACACAGAAAACACAGAGGAATGACAAAAATACGCAAAGCTTAAATGACACATCACTTGACAAACCCTGCAGTGAGAGAGGCAAACATTCTTTTCTCAGCTTGAGATGATTTTCAATATTTTAGGGAGATACCCTAAGAAACCCCAGCTCCACTTAGCACTAACTTTGTCATAATTACTTCCATGTTCTCAGCTAAGGAATGAAATTTAATGACCTTGGGAATGATCCCAAAAAGGCAGAAATTAGTTTACTTTAATTGGAGAGAGAAAGAACTTGGAAGTGAATAGTCTCTAACTACCCATTTATAAATCTACAGTCAAGTGTTTCTGAAAAATTTACAGTGGGAGGGATGAAAGTAATAACTTCAATTATGATATTAACTTTGGCACCAGAGGAGTTACAAATTGTTTTGCAACTCATTTACATACCTCGCTCTGTGTTTGGCGTATAGAAGGTTTTCCAAAAAGCATTGCATTGTGCAAGCTCAGTGCTCTGAACAATCCTGGAACATGTTGCCTGTGAGACTGACATTCCTGGGAAGAGGTGGCAAGGAACTTTGTTCCAAGGGTATTAGATACATTTTTCATCAATAAGTTTTAATGGGAGGTGTTTTCTGGTCCCACAAGAATGAGCAATTTGCTTCTGAAGGTTCTTTGTATGTACTTTTACTGGTATTGATTTTCCATTTCAGGTATCAGAACCCTGGAGAGCTCCCGGCTTGTTTCTGGGCCCTTTTAAACTTTGTAAATACTTCCAACACCTTTCAAACTTTTCTCCCAAAGAGCTCTTAGCAGCAAGTAAAGAGCAAGCCCTTTACTGAGGATAGGGGAGAGAAGACACCATGGACTCATGCATTGTTGAAGTCTCTTCTATACCAGTTTTTGGGAATTTTGCTTTGTATTTCATACTAGATCAATGCTTACTTTTACATAATACATTTTAAATTACCTACCACCTAGCAAAGTAGATTCTTCATGGAGATTCACAGTAGATTTGCTTTCTTTTTGGCCTGCCATACAGTCTAAGAAGCAAGGCTTAGTTTAGATTGTGGAAACATGAGAAAAAGAAGGGATAAGGCAGGCTGTGCTAGATACATAAAGTGTGGGATTGTTTATGTCTCTTTTCTTGGTGAGGGGGAGGACAGTAAATGAGCATTATGTGGCCTCACCAGAGATGTGCCCTCACATTTTGTTCCACAGGATGTCCCACTGTGGAAACAACAGCTTCATCTGAGGCTTTGAAATGATATTTGAATGTCCCTCTCTCGAATCTCATACAGGCTTTCCCTGCAGACTTTACTATTCGGGCTTCAATTAACACTCTTCCCTGGAGCCACACCCTTGTCTCCTTGGATCATTTTGTCCTTAACCAGACTTTTTCTTTTCTGAACCTTTTATGAGTAGTGGTTGGGTGTGCACTCTTACGGTACCTTAGTATTCAGACTCTGGGTCACACTAACAGGACCCTTTCAAAGGCTACAAAGCCTTCTTTCACAAACAACCAAGAAGATGAAGTCTAATAGTGTAGTTTTGTATGCAAGACTTTGTTGTGTGATCTTGATACACAGAATTTAGGGGGAACTGATTTTGTTCCTTCATTCTCAGCCATGTTAGTCTTTGAGGAGGAGACCAGGCAGACCATGACTCGACTAGAGAAGCAAGAGCTGCTTAGTTGCCATATAATGTCTGCTAATGGTGTTAATGTGGTTAATTTACCGATGTTTTCTGGACAAAGAAGGTCTTGAGCTTTATGCTCCAAAGGAAATTTTGACATTTCTTTTCATAGAGATGAATATACTGTTTAAGGCTAGAAATAATGGACACAATCATGGTCCCAGGATATTGAGTCTCTGAAATGTTCAGATTCTCCTACCCTAGGTGCCAACCATTTTCTGTATTTTAGGAGCAAGTTAGAAAAACATTGTAAGAGTAATGAGATTGATAACTAAATGTATACTGTGTGTCAGGCCCAGTGCTAGGCATCTTTTATGCATTATCCCATCAGAGCTGCACAATAAACCAGTGAAGTAAAACTATTTGTCTGAAACCAAATATTTAAAAGTTGAGAAACTCACCTACATCTCATGTTGACAAGAGTTGGTAAAGTACCTCCTCTCATCTAAAACCCACATCTCACTGATCCTGAACCCTCATCTCTAATCCTGTAGGTATGCTGAAATTTTTTATAAAGTCTTTGATATTTGAGCTCTCCCATACTACATGGTCAACAACCAGACCTGCTGGATAATAATAGACTAATCAGTGCCAAAGAAGTTAGTTCTCTGGATGCCTTTCATCTTGGAAAATCTCCAGTTTTATAGGAATTTTAATTGCATTAAAATGAAACACAGGTACAAAAGATATGTTTTATGAGCCACGGTGATCTTTTATGTATACCTTTTTCATGGAAATATTTGATTTTTATTATGCTTTTTTATGTCCTCTTGCTCTCTTACGTTATAGAATTGGTTCTTTTGTATTTTGAGTAATTCACTCTCCTTTGTTCATAAATGTCTTATGAATAAATGATGTCAGTTACAATGAGACAGACCCAATCCTTTTGCTATTATAACATTGTGATAAATGCTGCCCATTTTGATGGATGAGAAGGTTAAGATTGCTCGGCACCTTTCCTTAGGGATGAGGCCATGTTCGGGTCCTGTTGTTCATGCTGCTCTGTCATACATTACCACCAGGCGTCATGTGTCTCCCAGTCCATGGTGCGGACCGGAATCTCCTCACAGAAGGAACCACAAGGCTTACCTGGCCCCTGCTGCTGTTTCTAGATTCAGACAGAGTTAAGGTCACTGGGCCAGAGCATTGATTTTGAAAGAAACTTTGACTTTTTTTGTTTTGTTTTGTTTTGTTCATAAAAGTAACAGGTGCTTCTTCAAATATCCAACCATCTGGCTTTGATTTTGGTGGTACAGTGTTTTCCTCACAGTGAGTTCTTTCTGCAATTTTATGAGTGGCATGATTCTTGAGGAAGGTAGACAGGAAGGTTTAGTGTGTTGCTTTTTGACACGGTAGTCATCACCTTTGTCCCCAACATAAGCTTTCATTTATGGTCTAGTGTTTCTGGGCATCAGTGTTGATGCATGACTGCCCAAGACATAAGTCTAGGCTCACTGGCTGTGTGACCACAAGGAGTTACTTAATTGTCATCTCCGTGTCAGTTACCAGGTATTAAATGAAGAATAAGATTAATCTGTTAGTTCTCCTCATTGTCAGATTTGGAATATGCAAGAGTACGTTGTTCTGTGGGTTGGTAGCTATCAAATGTCTCCATCATCTTCCCCTACATAACTGATATATAATAAAATGCTTGCTCTTCCTTCCCGTTTTCCACTTAATCGTCATCCTCTCTTTCCTTTTCATCTAATCCCCCCCCCACTTTCAAGGAGAAATTGGTTTCTAGTTGGGATCACTGAGGATCCTGTCTCGATCACCCCAGAGCCACTAGAGAATAGGGTTAGTGTGAGATATGGCTGAAGAAGGAAGGACGGCTGGCCAGGCTCATCAAATTTTGTGGTTGTTGATTTTATGGAGCACATTTCCACAGCTGCTCCGGCAGACTCCTCTTAATGCTCTCTTTTCTAATGGTCAGGTATATAATTTACTGTGTTGGGTCTATCATGGGTTGCTGTTGCTATCTGGCTTTGTGCATGAGCAGAGGAACCAAGCTCTGCCAGCAGCTGCCATTCATTCCACCCAGTCATCGATGGTCCTTCACTCCCTCATCTCAAAGGCAAATGCTAAAACCTCAGAGCTGGACACTTGCTCTGGCTGTGGTTTGACATTCATTGTCTCTTTGTTGGGCTCTCCAGGAAGCAGAAGGGGAAAGTGCCTTTTGCAGGTGGTGTTCCAGGACCATTCAGTGATAGGGGTAGGCCTGGTGTCTTTGAGAGTCTAAATTGATTCATGAACTGTTGTAGGAACAGTCAGTGAGGAGAAACTAGTTGATGGGATGGAGGCTGGCTCCAGTGTGGGTGAGGGAAGTTTCTTTCAAGGGAAGTAGACTTCGGGAGGGAAAGGGTGCTTCTGGAAGTACATCAGTTTGGCTTTGCCATTCACGCTTTAGGCTGCTTAGAGATTACCCTCTCTATTTGGTTTTCTTGTCTTCACCTTAGTTTTTAAACTTAATTTATCACAAACATCTATGTGAAGCTCTACTTCTTTCTTTGAAGTAACTGTGTGCTGCAAATGGATGCTTGTAATTAGTTAAATCCTTTATCTATAGGTGTCATTAGACTGAGTGGTTATGTCCCCTCGAAATTCGTTCATGGAAGCCTCAAAGCCTGGCATGGGCATATTTGGAGGTGGGGCCTCTGAGGAAGTAATAAAGATGAAATAAGGTTATAGGAGTGGATTTCTGATCCAGGAGTATGAGTGTCCTTATAAGGAAAGACACTGGAGAGCTCACGTGTATGTGTGTCA
Organism: Dolichotis patagonum; assembly: GCA_004027295.1. Taxonomy (NCBI): domain Eukaryota; kingdom Metazoa; phylum Chordata; class Mammalia; order Rodentia; family Caviidae; genus Dolichotis; species Dolichotis patagonum. Next base: position 26,237 of record PVJX010009888.1, read on the forward strand.
AGCAAAAGGTGTGTGGGGATATAGTGAAAAGCTGAGCATTGCAGGCTGGAGCGATCCCTTGCAGAACCAAGATACACTGACATCTTTTTATGGCTTGTATCTGGCTCCCCCCAACCCCCTGGCCAAAGCCTGGCTTTTTCAGAGGTGGTTGGATCTAGAGTGTGTGACACTGGAATCGATTTATGGTGCAATGCTAGGCTCAAGGGCACTAGAATTAAGGATATAAGTGCTACCCATCCTAAGTATCCTAGATAAGATAAAAGGGGTAGAAAGTTACTGTTAAGGTCTCTAGTTGCTTTGCTACCTTCTGCCCACCATGAATTGTTCTCCTCTGAAAAGCTACCCTGCCTGGGAGGCAGCTGATTATGGACTGAAACCTCTACAAACTGTGAGCTAAATAAACCTTTCCTCTCTTAGCTTGCAGATGTTGACTTTGTTTTTGTTTGCTTGTTTGTTTTTGGTTTTTGGTACCTGGGATCGAACTCACAACCTCATGCTTGCCAGGCAGGCACTTATGCCACTGAGCTAAATCCCCAACCCTAGATGTTGAGTATTTTGTCTCAGCAACAAGAAAAGTAACTCAGACATGTCTTGAGCTCAGACGTGAAAGCTTCAGTGCTATGAGAAAATGCACGATATTTTTATTGTTGAAGTCACCCAGCCTAATGTATTTTCTTCCAGCACTCTGAGCAGACCAATACTGATGGATATTCAAATTGTTTGTAATTTTCCCTTATGTGGGTCATTAAGGTAAACATTTTTTGCATAAAATGCTGGCCTGCTGGGTCAGACAGTATTTCTTTTTTCTTTCTTTTATGAAAAATTCTCTTACTATTTTTATGTATACCAAGAAGTTGAGGAGATAATGTAATAAACTCATATATTCCCATCCTCCTGGTTTTACCAATTGTTATCATTTAAGCACATGGCTGAAAAAATGCCCTCCTAGGCAGACTGTTACCAGTTCATGCTCTGCTTCACCTCCCATGCACTAGTAACAGAACAGGAAAATGCTTTTAGTTTTGACACAGAAAGAAAGAAGTTCCCAGACCCTTGATTTATAGGGGAAAAACAGCAAGGTTATCTTTGATTGGATGCATCATTGTATACTGCACCTTTTTATCCTTATCTGTCTCATGGCTCCCTCCATTTTCATTCACCAATCCTTGGGCACACAAGTTCAGCCTTCATTATCACTCAGCTATCTGCCCCCTCTGGACAGACCAATAGGCCCCTTTGGCCTCAGATCACCTGACCAACCTTTGTGAAAGCAGAGAATGGTGAAGGTGGCTTTCCAAGCTGCCATTCTTCCCTGGTTTACATCAAAATCTGATGCGCAACACTTTCTGTTTTGTATTCTGTGACCCTCTGTTGTCAGCTGATAAACAAGCCCCTCTGGAGAAGCGGGAGGTGCCAAGCATGCACAGGTTACCATGGGGACAGACAAGCTGTAACAAATGTTCAGGATCGCAGCTTGATGGAGTGGTCAGAGTTTGGAGTAATTTCTTAGTCGTCCATTATGTCACTTCTAATGAATCACTGGGCATGTCTGCTAGCCAGATGTATCCTGGGTCTACTCAGGCAGAAGGCAAATCTTAAAAGCCAGGAGGACACTGTGGACCATCATTAATTTGCAGACAGCTTCTGGAAGTCACTGGAGTGGACTGTACATAGACATGAATGCTTTAGATTAGTCTTTTGCTTACTGGTCTCAGGGTAGCTCTGTCACTTCCCAGGATCCTATGTGGCTTCATATCCCTGGGGAGAGGGAACCAGAAGGTTCCTGAAAGGAGAAGAGTGGCCTCTATGAATTGATCACTGGGCTCATCATCCCTGCTGTCCCCTCTTGGAGAACGATGGTGTGTAGTATGTCTGTTCTCTCCACAAACCCACTTTCTACATAAAATACATATATGGTCATCCTTTGGTTCACAAACTTAATTATTGCCATGATTCTGGTCACAGAATTCATTGCATGATTCTGCTTACAACTGAGGTACCACCATCCTAGGCTCTGGCTTCCTGTCCCTCTCCCCTAGCTTTGGAATGGAAAGTTATGAGAAAGAGCACCAGATTCTACCATGTTTGAAGTCTCTAGGGGACTTGGAGGCCACAGCTCCCCAGAGCCCTCAGTGTGGTGTCCAGGTCCTCCACACCATGGCTGGTCACCTTCTCCAGCCTTCTCCCACTCCAGTTCCCCACGCCTGTCGAGGTCTCTCGCACCCCAGAAAGAGAGCTTCCTTTTACATAGAACGTTTTTACTCCCGTTGCCTGGCTTAAAACTGCTTTTCCAAAGCAGTCCCTCAAGAAAATCTCACTTGGCCCTCTTATGGCTGAGTTAGGTGCATCCCCTGAGACCTGTCTTTAATGTGAGCCCCTGGAGAACAAGAAGACCATGATGGTCCCTACAGAACTGCTGGCCTCCAGCCTGCAAAGGGTCATCTCACACAGGATGATGCACTGCACATGTCCACTGAACAGACACGAATGTGTATGTGTGTCCATGTGTGCAATGTCCCCAGGAGACTCAGGGACCTTTTGGGCCAGCCCACAAACTGGAACCTTCCTCTCACCTCCGCGTTTCTCAAGCAGCATCCCGCTCCGCTCCTCCAGATGTCGGGATACTTTGCCAATTAGACCATAGGATTTGCCCAAGGACAATGAAAGGGCTTGATTCTGGATTTTAAGATCAATTGTAGCTAATTAAAAAATAACTCATTGAAGTGTAAAACAAGTTCAGAAACAATTAAGATAATTAAAATATCAGTACCTTAATTGAGACCAAGCAGTGAGCTTAAAAAATAAAATTAATTAAAAAAAACTTAGATGGAGCTGGTAATTAACTGGCTTTTGAATTCAAGGCTCTGCAGCTGAGCAAAACTCTCCTTAAATTAATTCCTTTTTGGCCTTTTTCTTTTCTTTGAGAGATGTTTCTGTAGAAATTATTTTGAGGAAATATAGGGGATATGTGCCCTATGCCAGCTGACACCTGCTGGTTTCTGTGGGAAGAGGAATGGTGATAGAAGAGACAAAGGGAGACCTAAGGCGTTCCCATCTTCCGGACACTGCGTCATCCTGACACCAAGTATGTGTACAAGGAGGTTAAAACTGGGAGCACAGCCGCCAAGAGCTGGGAGCACTGGCACCACAACAGGGCATCTGCAACATCTGCAACTCAGAGCTGCCGCCGACGCTTACCTCTTCCTCCCATCTTCTCACCTGAGTAGCTTTTCCTACCTTATTAAAGGGTTTCTCAAGTGACACTTATTATTCATTGGGCTCTCTTATCATTCCCTGTAGCAAGTGGAGCCACACAGCCCTGTCCAGTGCTGGTACTGAGAACCTTTCAAGGGTGTCTTCTGAGCCACTGCCAGGAAAAGCATATTTGGGAGGCTTGCATTTAAATGGAAATGGAACTCTTCTTATCTCCCTTCAATCCCAGTAATGCTGTTTTGCAAAAATAAACATCCTGGTAATTAAACAGACTCTGACAGCTTGATTTGTTTTTTCTGTGACGTTCATTTATTCTAAATAATTTGCATCCATGTTTGAAGCATTCAGACCCTAGTAATTAACTTTAGCAGACTGGATTTCTGTATGCAAAATTGTTAAGTATGTATACACAGCTAAGTAACTGACAATTTCTATTAGTATTTTTGGTTGTAGATATATGTGTTGTTTTGCAGCACATGCTCCTAATGACTGCAGTCTGGGAGGCTGAGGCAGGAAGAGAATACAAGGCCAGCCAAGACAATTTAGCAAGACCCTGTCTCAAAATTTTAAAAAAGAAGTAATAAAAGAGCTAGGGACACAGCTTACTTCTGAAGCCAAGGGGTTAATCCTCAGTGGTAAAAACAAAAAAGTGTTAGTTTCCTGGGAGCCAAACGTAGTGGTGCACCCCTGTAGTGCTAGCCCTAAGAAGAACCCGGTTATCTGCGCATTTGCTCCATGCTAGGATGATGGAATTGACCAACCCCTGGCTTGACTGACACAGTAGGGGCTTGCAGTACCCAGGAATGCTCAGCGTGCGCTGTTCTCTGGGGCTGGGCTCTCCATCCTTGGGGTGGGGCCGGACTGGAGCCCCAGTCCTGGGGGTACACTAGCAGAGCATGCTGTCACAGCCTCAGCAGCAGCAGCACTGGGACCTCTGGTTGCTCCCCCTTAGTTTCGCCCACTACATTTCACTCAGCTCTTAGGACACCTGAGAACATGGAGATATCTGAGCTCTCTAATTGGAATGAAGTGACAGCGCACAACCCACTTTCAGGGTCAGCAGAGATGCCAGATGACCCCAGTGCAGGAGGCAGAGAGCAAGGAGTTTGAGTTTGCAAAGCAGGTTTTCCAGTGCCCTCTGCACTTGTCATGGGCAGCTTCTCTCTAAGACATGTTTGCAAAATGGACATTTTAGCAGCAGCCACCTCCTTGGACCCTGTGAGGATTAAGTGTGATAATCCAATTAGCGCGCTTAGTTCACTGCCTGCGTGTCAGAGGCACTCAAGGCGAACTATTGTTCTTGCGATTATGATGGCTTATTATTCACCCTGGGAACAAAATACAAACCTGAGAAACCTAACAAATACATCCAAGGGGCTTGACATGTACCAGGTCTGTTGTAATTGCTTAAAGATATTCATTCATGTAATGCTTGTGACAACCAGCTAGCAATAATCGGCATTGTCATTATCACCATTTTATAGAAAAAAGAACTAAATAATAAAAGGGCTAGTGAGCCGCAGCAGCAGGACTCAGTCCCAGGAACTGCGGCTCTACAGTCTGTGTTCTTCCTACTGTGTGTGCTTGGCTTCTTACTTCCTTTGACATTGCTTTTCTCATTCAGGTCAACTGCCTAGCACTGTGCACCCTCACACTTGTGCAGCTGGCAGCAGACGCAAAAAGAGTTTAAGCTCTACCCTGAAGCTTATCATATAGTACTGCAGATTCCGGCACCCGTCGTGCTAGGCCACCCTGTTCTCCAGCTCTGAGACCCACTTAAATAGAAATCTCAAAGCCTCTGTGGCACATGGCACCTACTGGGGAAAATGCCTCAGTTGATAACTTTAGCAAGGCTGCTGGTCCCAGGTTTCCTGAATTCCATAAGTGGTAAGTGGAAGTTTCAGAAGGGTATGAAGGGCAGCTGTGACCATCGGATAATCCTTCTTAATGGGTGACTCTGTTTTGGAGGGGTCTTGGGAAAGAAGTCAGAGGTGCCTGGGCTGTAGCCCCAGGGATAGGATAGAGGTGGTGATGCCAAAAGGAGGAGGCAACTGGCTGAAACTGCATCAACCTCCTGGCTTCTCATGCCTGACTTGATATCCCCAGGGACTAAGAGAGTCCCTCATGGGACCTGGAAGCTCTTGCCACAGGTTTGAGGGAGGCCCAGCTGTAGAGGTTTTGGGGGAGAGGGCAGACGCAGGTCTCTGGGCCTCTGAATTCCAAGACATCTCATCTTAAGAGCTGGTAGTGAGCACCCTGCCCCTGGGGCTCAGAGCAGGCTTTCACTTATCAGGAGCCTCTTTCTTTCCAATAAGCTCAAGCCTCAGGGTGTATCCACTGGGGAGTCAGCTTCCTCAGGTTACTCCCTTGGTACTGGGACTGTGGTGTTGTCTTTGTCCTGACTGATCTAGGAACATTCCCTGGGTCCTGCTTACAGTTTCCATGGCTTCTGCAGAGAAGGAGCTATCTGGAGCTGTGCAGGCAGCAGAAACACCTTTGACTGTTATGTGCAGGACCTTTGAGATATTCCCAGCAGCTGTCTGAAGAAAATGGTGCTCAGATTTGGGGCATAGGTGGGAAAAGAAGAATTGTGACTGACGCTGTGTGACAGCTGAAAGCCCTGTGGTGGCGTAGGCAATGGCATTTCTTAGTGATTTTGCTGGCCATGCTTGGAATGCCCATTTGTTTAACCAGACATTTGTACGGGAATTATATGGGGATACCTCACCTCCCCTGACTGTGGAGAGCAGTTATGAAAGATTTACCACCTAATGGGATTTAGGCCTTGGAGCTGGGAGATGGAACAATTGCTTTTGTTTTGCAAAGAATTCTTTATGGCCTCATCTGGGCCAATGAGAAGAATGTGTACCTCCACACCAGAGTGCTGATTAGCCAGGGGCCTGATGCCCAGATTCCTCTAGAAAGCATTTCAGTAGATGAACATCTGCCTTTGGGGACCTTTTCTGGAGTTGAGTCAACTTCTTTCCTCTCATTATTTCCACCCACAAATCACACTTGACTGAATTTCTCATGATTTCCCAAATATGCCTCCCTGTACTTGCTGGTGTTTGTCTTCTTGCCTGACTTGCCTTTTCTATCTTTGCGTTTTCCAAATCCTACCCATCTCTCATGATCCAATTCACATATTAATGCTCCAGTAATCCTCGCCCTAGAAATTGATCTCTATTTTTCTTTCAAGCTCTGTTATCATTTTATATGCCCATCATGGCCCTTATCTAATCCTGCCTTGCACAATAAATATTTATGTGTAAGCTTTTTTCTTCCTTATATTACATTGTAACTTTATGTGGCACAAAACTGTCTTGCACACCCTGAAGTTCTCTAAAAAGTTAGATAGTTTATTCATGCATATAGATGGTGTTTATTGAACTGAAGCAAAAACTACAGTCCTTGAGGAGTTTTTTGTGGTAAAAATTAAACATGGATGAAATAATAAAAAGCAACACCAGGTAAATAATCAAAGAGAGAAGCTCTTGGTCCTTAGATCATGTAAGATTCTAAAGGATTTTTTTAAAGCAATTCTTGCCTGAAATGAAAATGCTGAAACTCTCAAAGCATGAAAGAATCACTATCCTGATACCAGACTGTGTGATAGACACAGAGACACAGAGGTCCCCCGGGTTGGATTTTCATTCCAGTCATCACCATCCTCAAAAAGCAGTACAAAATGCAAACATGCAGCTGGCTTATTGCTCATTTGTTTATTTGAGTAGCAATAGAAATTAAATTCTCCTGGACGTGCTAACTCCTTTCTTCTCTTTCCTTTTGCCTCAGCCCTGGACCCATCCAAGGACCCCTGCCTGAAGGTGAAATGCAGCCCTCACAAAGTGTGTGTGACTCAAGACTACCTGACAGCTCTCTGTGTCAGCCGCAAGCACCTGCTGCCCAGGTGAGGCAGGAAGCGAGATAACTGGGGTCTGGCAGCCTCAGGGCTGGGGGTGCTGGGCATGAGAGAGGATAAATCTTGTGCCACCATTTTGTATCGTGTTTGGTGCCTGGATTCTTGCTCTGGCATGAATCTCACTCTTCAAACATGGACTGAAAAATATTTTTATTTTTAATTACCTTTTAATTGCCTTTAAATCTACTACATCTTGACTCTGAGCCCTTCTCTGAGCTAATCCTCTCCCTAGAAATTGAGATGAGCACAAAATCCCTTGTTGGTCAGTATTGGGGTCTTTTCTCTTCCCTGAGTGACCCAAGGATCCAGGAAATTTATAGCTAAGAAAGCAAGAGCTAGACCTTTAGCTCCTGGTCATACCTGACAACCTGACTGTGATAATCTCCAGGGTCCTCAGGCCCAAAGGCTCTCTGCTTCCATCCCGCTGGAGTCTCCAGGGTCCACATAACCATGTCATCTAGGAATACGTATTGCTGTTTCCTCAGGTGCAATATCTGATACTTCCACGCACTCCTTCTGGTACAGGTGATTTCTGCCTTTGCTAATAGAGGGAAATGTGGTGTCTTTTGTTGCAACTACCCAAGCGCAGTTGGGACTAGTATTCTCAATTATTCAGCTGTCTGGTCGTGTGTGTGTGTGTGTGTGTGTGTATGTGCGTGCACGTGCACATGTGTGTATGTATGCATGCATGCACATGTGTATAGACCATGGAAGGTCCACTGCTTGTGTCCTCTTAGAAATCAGAATACAGACCTTTCTAGAAACGTCAGACAAGATATTTGTAGTCTTAAGTTCAAACATCTTTGTAAGACAACAAACTCATTGGTATTTAGATACATCCATGTATAAATGGTGTTTTCCTTGGAACATCACGTATCTGATATCACTTTTTTGCTTATATAGAAAGCATCATTCTCATCTCCCACATCTCCTGGTGACCCCAGCATTTAGAGTGGTTCAGAGCTCACATTTGGTAGTGGGGCCATCTAGGCTCAGTGCTCACGCTGGCCGTGTCCTGGGTGTATGTGGCCCTGGAAAGTCACATTGTGACTGGGAGACTGTGCTTCATCATCTGTTACATGGGTTTAATGACAGCACTTACAGGAGGTATTTTGCATGTTTGTGTGACAGTTTTATAAGGTGATGGTGTGTCATGTACTCAGTGTTGTGTCAAATGACAGCAGTTGCCACATTACGATTGCTAAACAATTATGATAAGAATGATTATCATCTGATTGATCTGGGGGAGTTCATCCAGAGTTCCCAAAGCTGCGTCCTCCTCATGAAGAAGTTAACACCCTCCAGATTCTGTGTCCCCCTCCTAGTCTGATGGAGCTGTCCTTGTGGTTCGTGTGAGAATAAGACTTTGCGGGTTAGTGTGAGCGTTACAGCTTTATTTCTGCTGTCCTTTCTGAGCTTCACAGCAGGTAAGGAAGACAGCTGTACTTCTGAGAGTGGGACCTGTTCATTGACTGGAAAAACAGCCCAAAGAGGCAGCATTAGCTGAGGTGGCTTGTCAGGGTTTGGGAGGTGGCATGGCCCAGGGAGGCCTTACAGTGGTATCTGGTTGTGGGTCCAAGCCTTCTCCTCCCTCTCAAGGCTGAGTTACTCAACCCCATTATTAGGCAGTTGTATAGCTCTTTTGAGGATCTTGGACAGTTTCCCAGATGAAACATCTGTCCTTCTGTATTATACTTCAGGGATCTCCTGTGATTAGGGAGACCATGTTGGCAACCTGATTTACTCATCCATCAGGGAAGTCATGTTTTGCAGATGTTCCGGCCCCTGAGCAGCTCAAGGGGCAAGTACTACCCTTCCGACAGTTGGGAGTGAACATCCGTGGAGGGCTGCTGGCCTTTGCTGAACGCAAGGCTCCAGATGTAGGCTGTTTTAGCAAACGGTCCCAGACAGGACACTGGGTGCCTCAGTGAGAGAACTGTATCAACTTTTCTTGCCTCAGAGACCGCACGGAAAAGCTGCTGGGTGTACACAGCTATGACTGTAGTATTTTGGAGCTGACTGAGCAATCCTGAAATGAGAAGAAAGGAGGCAAGCAGGGCATCCAGGCTTCTCTGCGGGAATTCTTCTACTTGATTATGGTGATATTGTATTTGTATTTGCATTTATATTTTTTTTTCATCAGAGGCTTCAGTTAAACTCATTCTTTTTGGAGGTGTCTTCTGGCAGTGTTTTGTTTTACTTCTTTCTTCTTAAGCAGTACTGAGTGGGGTTGGGATAAGGTGGGTGTGCAGGTGTGTGTTAGTGTGTCCATCCTTCCAGTTCTCCAAAGGGACCATTTATGCAAGAGATAGTACTGGGAAGTCAGTCTGGAATCAAGAAGGCTTTTCTCGAGAGACTTTCAAAAACTATTCCAACACGTATCTTTTTGGGGCAGTACTGTGGACTGAATTCTATCACTAAGCCATATTCCCAGCCCATTTTACTTTGTTATTTTGCCATAAGATCTTGTTAAGTTGCCCAGGCTGGGTTTGAACTGTTGACCCTCCTGCTTCAGCCTGTGAACAGCTGGGATTACAGAGTGGTACCACCATACCTGGTCCCAGTCTATTTTGATATAATGATAGTTGATGCTTACAATAAAAAATTGAAAGTCAGAAAAGCAAAAGAAAGAGGAAATAAATAATGGTAATATTATCTTAAAACAGTAAAATATTGCTGTATATTCCTGTCTATTCTTCTGGTCATGGGTTTTTGTTATTTGAATAATAAACAATAACTATACATAAAAGTTATATTGGATGCTTTTCAATTAATATTTTTATGAATATTTTATGATACCATCATCTTACATATGTAAATATTGATTATTTAACATATACAAAAATTAACTTTAGATGGGTTATAAATTAAATATAAGAGGTACAACTATAAAACTTTTAAAAGAAAACAAAGTGGTAATCACCAACTTCAGAAAGATTTCTTAAGCAGGACACAAAAATCATGAATAGCTGGTATGAAAGAAAAAAGAATCAACAAAGTAGATTTTATTAAAATTTAAAAAGGCACTTTCATAAAAATAAAAACAATGCCCAGTGTAGTGGTGCACACCTGTCATCCCAGCCCTCAGGACGCCCAGGCAAGAGGATCACTGTGAGTTTGAGACTAGCCTGGGTCACATAGTGAGCTTCAGACTAGTCTGAAACATAAGCAGCATTCTGCCTCAAAATAAACAAATACTAATAAAATTAAAAAATAAAAAAGCAAATCACAGTGGGAAAAATATTTGCAAAACATAGCCAACAGACGATTACATTCTAAAATATGTAATGAAAGCTTGTGTACATAATAAAGATGGACTGGTGAATATTCATATCAGCTTTATTTGTAGTTGAAAAAATGCAGGAAGTAACCCAAGTGTGCATGAGCAGTTGAATGGATAAACAGATTATAGTGTGTCCATTGCAGTGGATTTCTATTCAACATTAAGAAGTAGGCTTTTGATACATCTAACAACATGGGTGAATCTAGAATTTATTTTGAGTGAGTAAAACTAATGCCTCACCCGAAGTATATACTGTGTGATCAGCATTTCCATGAAACTTTAGAGAACACAAGCTCATATATAGTGACAGAAAACTGATCACTAGTTGCCTGGGAGGATGGCAGTGGTCACGGGACACTTAAGGCTATAAGGCTGGATGATAAAGTGGATCCTTTGGGAAGCAGTGAAGTCAAGCTCTGTTGTTACATGCCAGAGATGCTGCTGGTGAATGAGCCTGTTTGCAAAAGAAAAATTATTTTTACAACACTGTATTATTCCTCTTGGCTTTGTGTACAAGTTGGCTTTTCCTCATCTCTGCAAAAGATACCAAACACCTATCATTTAAAGAGGAGAGGTTTATTTTGACTGTTCAGGGGATTCAGTCCGTAGTTAGCTGTATCCGTGGCAGACTGACATGGGAAAGAGAAATGCCAGAGGAAGGCTGATTACCCTATGTCATCCAGGAAGAGAGAGAAAGGAACTGGGGACAGGCATACACCCTTCTGGGTCATACCCAACGACCTACCCCTCATCAGGCCCCGTCTCCTAATGGCAAGTCAGCTATAAATTCATCATTGTGCCCTGGAGAGTATAGCAGCCCCGTGACTCAGTCACCTTCCAAACATGTGAGGCTTTTAGGGGACACTATAGATCTAAACCACAATGGTGAAGTTTCTAAAATATTTTCTGAGACCTTCTTACGCAAAGCATTCTGTTAGGGCTCTGTTTAGAGCTTTCAGTGGTAACAAACAGCCTGCTGCACACATGGTCTCCAGCTTTGTCACCACTGTCATAAAGCATAGGGCAAAGCAGAATCCTAAGACCTGCAGAGAGCTCTGCTCGCAGAGATTCTGTTCCAGTCAGGATGGCTACTTCTCATTTATTGTTCAATGTGGGTGGCAGGTTGGGATGGAGTGAGAGCTCCCCTGCAGACTGCTGAACATTGATTGAACCTCTCTGCTGCCATTGATTTTCATTTGGAGAACGCAGAATTGAAGCATTTGTTTTAAGCCTTCCGGACAAGGCACATTCTCTCATTCTGAAAGTGCATTGTGAATGGTAGGAAAGGATGTCAGGACGGAACTGATGATATCTAAGTGTACCCTTCAAAGCCTTGGGGAACAGTGGGAACTTGTCTATTTTTAAGTAAGGAATGAGACAGCCCAACTTCCCAAAGGGCTGGGCCTCTCTAATGCAATGGCCCTTCATCTCCACTTCCTAACTATCTGGAATAACAACTAATTTCTCAGCACTAGCAAAGAATTCAGATCCAGTCGAGGCTTCCGGTACAGTAGACCAATCTGAGAGCTTTCTCTCTTTTATGTGAACTTGAAAAAAAGAATCAAAGTGTTTGAGGTCAGAGAGAAGTACATCACAGAATGTGCCTCAAATACCAAACTCTCAGAGGATATTTGAAAGGATGATGGTTATTTCATCTGAGTTTTGTTTTACAACAAAGCACTGCCTCCTGCTACAGGGGGCTTTGAACCAATTGATTATACATACATTTATCTGTCTAGGTTTGGAAGACACATGGCCACGCAGAAGGTAGGTGATTCCTGGGTACCCAAACAGCTTCCTGGTGTTTCACATCTCAAAATATTGCCCCGTATTGTGTTTGATTGTACCCATATCAGTTTCCTTGATTTTGCAGCGGTGGAGCTCAGGCTCTTTCTCTGCAAAATGTCTTATGTTTTGTCTTAAACTCAGAGGACCTTCCCAGACCATGTTCTAGGCGTGGGTGGGGTACTAACGAGAGCTTGGTGCTATTCTGAAGAGGACTGTAGATTTTGGGCTTGCCCTCTTTGAAATTACCCTTGTAAACTGAAAAACTTCCTTGCGGCTATTTTTTTTCAAACACTTACCTTAAGTAAGTATGATTTGAACCACATGTGCCCAATGCATGCCACTGGGAGGGAGAGGGGGAAGTCAGCACTTCCTGGGCCGCTTACTGTGTGTTAGGTTCACTGAGCAGGGGTCTTGCTGATTTCTTACAGCAATCTACCAGGACTGTATTATAACCTTTGTTTTATAGATGAGACTGTTCAGGTGTAGGTCAAATTGGGAACTACACTGGCAGTCTCCCTACCTTCACAGTCCCTGCTCTTCGCCTGTGTCTCATAGCTGCCTCTGCAGTGGTCTCAGGGCAAGCTCTGAGAGGACAGGTATGTTTGCCACCCTGACAAAGCCACCAGCTAGTATGCTCTGGGTCCTGGAGGTGCCTCTATGCAGTACTTGGGTATCGTGTCCCTAGGTTCTGTTTCTTGTTAAGCAAGTGGTCTGGGCCCACGCGTTGAACTTATGTCTACCCCAGGCAATAATTCTTGGTTTGCTAATCCCTTTTGTGGTTTTTCAAACTACATGACACTTTAATTGCTTTGAATCCATAGGAGTATTTTTAAATCAACAGAAATACCACATGGGCCTTCACTGAGCATGATTTTATAACTCATGCAAGCAACTTAACTTCTCTGTTCCTTTGTTTTCCTCTCTGAAATGGAAGGTATTGATTGGATGATCCTGATGACAAGAGCAACAGAGAATAAGAGATAGTTTATGATGGAGATGTGAATAATTGCTTGGGATTTTTAGTTCCTTGGAGAGGAGGACAGAAGGAAAAGCAGATATTTCATTGCACAACAAATTCAATGGGCTAAGTTTACAAATTTTATATATATATGTATATATATATATACACATATATATATACATATATATATGTATATATATATATACACATATATATATACATATATATATATATTAAACGAATGTAGTAGTACTTCTGTGAAATGTGTCATATGTTTATCTTATCCTGCCTTGTTTTCCTTTTTGTTTAAATCATACTTTAAATACCATTGGAAGCGGAGGTGTATGGGGCAGGCTCACTGCGAAGGGCTTCCAGTCAGTCTCCTGGCCTCCTCCCTGTCGAGGTGGCTCCTAGGTGTGGCCCTGAGGGGGCACAGCCTCTGCCCTGGAAGCCTGTCACCTCCTCTGCCAGGTTCCCATCTGGCACAGCCTTCCAGAGGTAGCAGTTCATGTTTCCCAGGGACTCCGAGGCACTAAATCTTGTCATTTTTGGGAGGCATTTTCTACATAGAGGAGGTAGATAATGTTCTATGGTTGAATTCCCAGAATGTGTTTGTGCCCAGATGCTAATAAGCCCCATCTCTGTGGAGCTGGGAATGGCTATTTACAGGGCCAGGAGTTGGTTAATGACATCTTCTAGTTTCCTATCTCCATTTGTAGTACAAAGCACTCAGTGTGCTACCTGGAATGGTGGGACTGCAGGGGTTGTTTCTAGATTTCCTTCCTGTTCAGGAAGGAAGCACAGACTGGCATATTTCCTACTTTAGGTTTAAGTGTACTAGGAAGAGGAAGGTGGGGGATATGCCTGCTCCAAAAAATCACTCTGTGTGTTTCCATCTGGGGTTAGGTCTGGGGCCACACAGATGTAAATCATGTAAATCTATCTGTCCCTACATTTGAGAAATAAACAAGACTGCATCACTCCACAGCTCACTGAAGATGCTGAAATCCCCCAAATCATGAAGGCTGACATTCCCTAAGTTCTGGGGACACTTAGCATCTAGTTAGATCAGGGACCCTGTGGCTCTGCAGGAAGTGTGTGATCTTCTTATTGGATTGGATTCTGAAAATTTTTCTTACTCCTGGTTTAATGTTCTCAAATCTCTTTTCTTGGCCTTTGTTATTATTAAATCTACAGGTGCCTTCTTGCTGCTTTGTGAAACTTATCAGGATCCCAACTCTCAAGTTTTCAGTTTAGACATTTTATATCAGATTAATTTAGCCAATGAACCATGAAAAAGATTCTGGATGGATATCACCCACCCTAGTAGGATCCATCTGGGGCACTGAGTGTGTGGATTCTGGTACCAGAAAATGGGCTCAGGTTGATTTAGATGGACATCTAAGGTGATCTTTAGAAAGACTTGTGTTTTAAATAGAAGTTCTCAAGCTAATGTTTTGTCTTTAATGTTTCTCGTGGAGTGGGTGGACAGAGGGCAGGTCTTGCATACACAGAAGTACAGGAGAGATGAAAGTTAATTCGTTGGTGGACCTTGATACCACTCCATGGCTGTATCGTAAATGATCTTTTATGCGTGTACATTGAACCTGATGCACCTGTGTTGCTGTGTAATGAAAGGTCTTCCCACAGCTGATTCTCCCACAGCCGGAGGTGCTAGTGTGTCAGGCTTTCCACTGCGCCGCAGGTCTGGCCTCCTTCTCATGATGTGGACCTGATGGAAAGGACGAGACCCTGGCTTGACATCCCATGGCCATGAGCTACCCACCAAGTGGAGAGCACGGTGGTGAGGTTCCTCTCCACTCTGGTGTGAAGGTGTATTCCTTCTCTTGACAAGTACCGAGGGAGGCTGTTGGTGAAGGTGGCGATGGTAATGAAAGACTTTAGTGCTGGAGTCTCTCCTTCTGTAACTTAATAGGAGCAGTTCAGAAAGCTGTGCTCACACACCAGTGATGGTGAGTTAAAAGTTATTAAGTCAGATTCCACTCTGTTGGGGTTTATATAATTCTTTTATTCAACAAATACTTATGCATACCTTCCATTTGTTGGACACCATGCTATGTGTTTGGAATTTTGTGTTGAGTAGGTATAGCCTGTCTACCCCATATTTATTGAAGTCTTTTGGAAAAGACAGGTACAGTGAAATGAAGTATCTCATTACTTCTGATGAGCATTAAGTGACATCCAAGCAGGATGCCCTCAGAGTCACTTTGGAGTGCATGAAGCAGCCACTTGGGGAGGTGAAGAGTGATAAGTGCCAACAGGCAAAGACCAGAGAAATGTGCTCTCTGGGGAGACAGAAGCCTCTGTGAAGACACTGAGTCAGCACAGGAGGGAAAAGGCTTGCTCTGCTAAAGAAAGTGAGAAGAGGGAAGGCAGCCAGTGCCCGAGGGTATGAAGCTGGAGAGGAGAGCCAGGGTAGATCTTGAAGAGCCTTGAAGGCCACAAAAAATGAGGTTGGCTCTTGGACCCAGTATAATGGGATGTCTGTCTGTGCTGGTGTAAGGGGAAAGTGGTAGAGTCCTGTGGCTTAGGGTAGAGTGAGTTTCTTTGTATTCTTGCTCTTTTGTCAGACTTGGTACATTTTGAGAGAGAGCACTGAGTGGGTGGGTGGAATATGTCTGTGTACATGCATAGAAATCCTAAAGATTTCATTAAGTGATAACCTAGTAGAGCAGATTAGGGATGGATATATATATATATATATATATATAACCTAGAAAGTGAAAAATCTTGTGAAATAAAACTGAAAGCCCCTACTTTTAATTATAGTCATATTTCTAATTATGATTCATGAATTTGGGGGAGGGGGAACCCAAAAGAAATTATTCTACAGTATTCTGCCCCTGGCCCGCCAAAATGTGTGTCTTCCTCCTAACACGCACTGTTTCATCCATTTTCTCCCAATAACCATGAAGTGTTAAACTCATTTTGATTCCAACTTTAAAGTCTAACTCGAAAGTCTCATCTAAATGTCATGGAAACAAGCTATGGGTAAAACTCAAGGTACAGTTCACCCTCAGGCAAATGGTTCTCCAGCTGTGAAACCAATATGTGCTTCCAAAACACAATGGTGGGACAGGCAGAAGATATAGTAATCACCTTTATTCCAAAAGGGTGAGAATAAGAAATAAAGGAATAACCAACCCTAAGAGGACAAACCATTAAATCTTAAGGCTCAGTAATAATCTTTGTTGACTTGATACTTTCCCTCTAGGCCCATTTGGGTAGAGCTCCTGCCCTCCTGGCCCACTGGGGCAGTCTTCAGGACCCACTCCAGGGGTGTTAAATCCCCCCACCCAGTTTTGCTGGGAAAAGGTGGATCCTTAAGGTACCAAGTAATATTGCTCCTAGTGAATCTGAATTTGGGTTTTATATACAAGACTCCCTGGTCTGGAATTTCCCTATGGAGGCTCCACTCCTTGGTTCTTTGTGTATTACCCTAATGGGAGTTCCTGTGACCCAGTGAGGGATGAGGCTTGCACTCTAGTGGAGTATGTAAACCCTAATGATTTCTTATGAGTTATTCTTCCATTGTTTTTGACAAAAGCTACCATCTTCTGTTTAGATGAATGACTAATCTCTCTGTCTTCAGAAATAGTGCCTGGCTTCTGTTAAGATGGCTAGTTTATACTAATCTCCTAAACAAAGGGTTGGTCACAACCTTAGCTTTTTCTCCATAATATGCTTTCTCATTTTTTGTGATATGAATAAGCTGAGAATTTTCCATATCTTTAAGTTTTGCTACCCTTTTGATTAACACTTTTATCCAGACCACTCCTTCAACACTTTGCACAGGGGATTCACTAGCCAAATATCCAATTTCATTGCTTGTGAGTTATGCTTCCACAGAACATTTAGAGAAAAACACCATTTAGCCAAGTTCTTTGGCACTTTTTAAGAAGCATGGCCTTTCCTCCGGTTTCCAATAGCATGTTCTTCATTTTCATTTAAGCCCTTCCCAGAAAAGACGTTACTAGCCAATTCCTACCAAAATTCTGTTGAGGATTCCTTACGTCTTCTCTAAGATGATTGAGGCTTTTCTTTCTGGGCCTTTATCAGGATTGCCTTTAAAGGTTCATTCGTAGCAGAAAAGGCTCTTTCTAGCAGGCTCCTCAAAACTCACCCAGCCCTTCTCATTCCACAGTTCCAAATGTGCCATACATGTGTACATGCTGTTACAGTAACGTGACACTTCTTGTATCCATTTGGCCTTTTGTAACAAAAATGCCATATACATGGTGGCTTACAGACAACAGAAATTGATCCACACAGTCCTGAAGGCTGGAAAGTTCAAAGTCAAGGTACCAGTACCTTTGAGGTCTCATGAGGTCCTATTTCTCACAGATGGCAATTTTCTCTGCATTTTCGGTGGCAGGAAGGACTAGGCAAGTCTCTGTAGTATGTTTTACAAGATACCAATCCCATTCATAGGGACTCTGACCTCAGGACCTAATTGCCTCTCAAAGGCCCCACTTTCTTGGGGGTTAGGACTTAAGTGTGTGAAGTTTGGTACCACAAATGCTCAGTCTGTATCCCTTGAACGCTGCTCCTCTTGTCGTGCTCATCCCACAGAGGTGCCCGAATCCCCTCTGGGTGTCAGTCCCATGAGATTGCCGCCTGCTCATTTGCATATCCCTTGTGCCTAGTGCAGGCGTTATCACACTGTGGATAGTCACAGCTCATTTAATGGATGAATGAATCAGTTAAGGGAAAAGCTGAGGATGCGAGACCAGGATGATGTGCTTAATTAGGAGATCAGTGAACCTGCAAAGTGGTGCTTGGAGCAAGGGTGAGAGCAGTTGACATGAGAGCAGGGAGTCTGTTTCCTTTTGTTTTCTGCATAGCACCTACCACATTCCTGGGCACTCAGAAAATGCCTGCGAACTTCCCCAGAGATACCACAAGGTAACACATCAGCCAAGTACAGAAGAGCCTCTGTTCTGTCTGGGGAAAAGTATATCTGGTCATTGTACCATACTCAACTTGGGGGCTATTTCTTTAGGGTCATAGATCTTTGCCTTCCCTTCATTGGCCTAAGTGGCATCTAAAAGTCAGCTGTCTTCTTCGGTCATGGGTAAGATAGTGTTCATCCCACTAAAACCAAGGACCTCAGAGTTTCAGGGCTTCAGAGTGCTTCCAAGTGGCCTTTGGATCTGCCTTAAGGAAGGAAAAAGAGAGGGACACACACTGGATACCTATCTGCTTATCATTTCCATCTGACCCTGCATGGCTCTCTGTTAGCTCATGAGACCTCAAGCCCATTCATCCATAAGGATATACTGAGCCAAGTAACTTGTAGACGTTAGGATCTCTTCTCTCTCTGACTGCTCTCCCTTTGTCCCATGAGATTCACCTTTCCAACCCTTGAAAAATGGAGCAAACATTGCTAAGGTCCATGTCAACCTCTTGGCCAGAAAGAGGCCTAAGAAGGCATGAGCCAGTATTGTTCTCATCTCTGTCCCGAGGAGAAGCCAATAACAGAGGGACTGGGTGGTGCTGATGTGACATGGATTTTCTACCAATGTAGCTGTTCCCTTACTTAATCACTTCCTTCAAGTGCTGTTGTCTTCACCTGTGTTATCAGAGGGAGCAACTTGTCTCTCTTCATGGTTTTGTTGGTTATCTGTGGTCTGGGGGGTGTCTGTAAACATGTTAGAGCAGCTCTCAGGGTGATAACTGGTAGAAACTAGAATAAAGGCAAGTGCTTTCTGAGACCGCTGCCATGGGGAATGTAGATACAATATGTCTGCTAGGCATTTTGGCTTTATTGATTGACCTTGTCATTCAGTTTGGGAGAATTCCTATCATGGAAGCAAATAGAAACGTACATAAAAATTATGTAGAAATAAGAATATCCAATGCACTTGATTACGGTGTTAGAGAACTGAAAACATTTTCTGGTAGGTGGCCTTTGCTTCAGATCAGCGGTACTGGGAGATGCCCTACCAAGCCTTGAGACAGTGCCTCTGTCTTTGGACAGAATGAGCTACAAGTGCTTTTCCTTTTAGAAACGTCTACACATTAGGTAGTACTCTGATGCATTTCATTATGCCATATCACCATACTACTTCCGGTGCCAACACATTCCTGAGCTCCTTGTCTCTCCGTGGGAGGCAGCTGAGTATCCCACTGACAGTAACCCAGAATGGCCAGTTATAATGAGTCATGGTACCCTGTACAAGCGGCTGCAAACACAGGGCAGACATCCTTGCAGATGGGGCTTGGGCTTGGGAAAGGGTAAGAGAATAGAGCAAGACCATAACTATAGCAAAACTAAGGCAGCTAGTTCATGGCCATTCATCCAGACAAGTCCTTGCCAGGGAGGGCCACTGAGGTGAAACGGAGCTTCTCCGAGGCTCTGTCTTCTCTCCTGTCCTCAGGAACTGTGACGAAAGCTTTCAGAGCAGGGCATGGGCCATGATACAGACCTAGCTGCACCTGCCTTCTGCTGTGCTTTTGGTGATTGGCATTTGTGTGTGTGTGTGTGTGTGGGGGTGATGTGGTTGAGTTCCTCAAATGCCATATCTCACTCAGCATCCAGTGTGTCTCCCTGACAGCTGTCATGTCTCTGATGACACTTTTGCTCTATGTTGCTGATTTGTTCCTCCTTAAATCAAGTCTCACGCAGTGACCCCAGACCAGAGTGCTTTGTGTCTGGTGACTAGGAAAAAAATATCGTTTTCTTTTTTTTTTCTTTCTCACAGTTGTCCCATGATAATTAATTGTCCCCCAGAAATGCACACAAATGTTTTCAAAGAGTATAACAGCAAAACCCATGGTGGAATTGCAGACAGCTCCCCTTGCATACCTAAGCTTGCAAATACTTAGCTGGGAGCTGTGTTAACAAAACTCCCAGCTGCTTTGACCCTGCCTGTGAAGAGGCATGATTATGAATGTTTAAAAAAGGGATACTAAATGAAATTCCCAGCCATGGGCTTGCCTGATTGTTATTTGCTTTTTTCCAATTAGTGTGACCATTGCTAAAGATTTCCTCTAAGGTCTCAGGGCTAGGGATAGACCTTCCTTTACTGGGCCAGTGAACAGAGAAGAGCAACAGAACAAAAAATCAAAGCATAGTGCCAAAGGTCAGTGGGTAAAAGTAACAATTTCTTTTCTGTCCGCTATTAGGAAGAAATGGACCAAGTACATCACTAACCATTATCCTAGGGGAATAAGAAAAGCTCAAATGTTCATTTACATTTCCCTAATAGTGTGCTATTACACTGCTGGCTTGGCGATTTTTCTTAACAAAGTAGAAATTTTGGTGGGTTGGAGAGGGTCTGTGAATACCTCTGTTATGGGGGTGTGTACTTGTGTACTGGTGTGAACAGTTTTTACATGTAGCCTGCAGCAGCCGTGCTTGTCAGCAAGCTGGACTTTACGTTAAAACCCCACCAATCTCTGCCTTATAGAGTCATTTTTGCTGTGGTTGTGGTCTGTCACTCCTTTAATGGAAGGTGACTGCAGATATATTCTCTAGCCAGTTAGTGGCATTTACATAATCACATCAGCCTGCTAATCTTCATTATTGAACAGAGAACCCTGAGAGCATTTGTGAGTTTAAAACTAGAGGCAGAATTGACCAGGAACCTTGGACATATATATTTGGTTTCAAATCTAAGGAACCCTTAATTCCAGTAATGCCCAGAAGTATGAGAACTGGGCTGTGATCTGATGAACTTTTTTGTATGTGTGTGCATTGACCACTCAGTTTGTGCCTGACTCTCTTAAAACTCAAATGTTTTAAGGAATTCTTAAAATCAACAGCAAATTTTTTGGCATATAGAGATTTTCTTGGAAAAGTTAGTAGTTGCTGAGTCTTTAGTCTTTAGAACTATAAGAATGAAGTCAGTAAGTTAACACTTCTAAATAAATTCAGCTATTCTAGTAATTAAGTATAATTAGTATGTTTAATACTCATTAAATTTAATGTTTGTTATAGGAAATATATTTAATACAGTGATATCTTTGAATTATTTTCTCAATTTCTGGTAGGCATTAATGCGTGTCAAAAAGTAAAAATTGTCACCAGATTCCTAACCATGTTCAGAATATTATAGCTGCATGATAATTGCATGTAAAGATAGTCTCCCTGCATGAATATGAGAATGTAATTCAAATAGGGTAGAGCCTTCCCCTTATTTTCCACAGATATCTTAGAATTTCTAGAGAAATGGGGAAAATAAGTGAGTTCAGCAATATATTTTTTTAAAAACTCTGAAAATGCTTGACTTTTTAAGATTTTAAACTGGACTAGCAATAAAGTGGTTGTCAGAGAATTAAGCAGTAGAAAGACATGTAGTCACAAAACAAAGCTAGACATTTTATAACCTTAATCTTAACTCTCCTGTCTCATAGAGGGTGTGTTACTTGTTACATCATTTTATGTGGTTTATATGTTTTACATCGTTTGCATTTCATTTATGTAAACACAGTGTTTTTAGGGTGAAGAATGCTCTCTTCTATAGAGCGCACCCCCACCTGACTTTGTGACCTGCCCTTCAGTTTGGGTTTCATTCTTCCTCTCTGCATCCCAGCCGAAGGGCAAATCATGAAGTCCCAGGTTGAACCACATTCTAGAGGCTAATATCCAGGTTTAATCAGAGAGGTATTTGTGCCTTTGGAATTGCATGCATACAAGGTGCCTATCTTTTTGGTGGCCCTGATTCTGCTGTAAGGCTTCTAAAATATTTGCTTTGCTTGTGAGTTTGAAGGCACTTTAGGAATTGGGCTCAGAGCTCCTTGGGAAGTATACTTATGGGCTAATGAGTCTTCACTTTCTGCTAGGATTCAAGTGTCTCTCCTGTCCAAGCTTTAACTGAGATTAATTGTGGTCTTCACCCTCCTTATCTATACCAGTCAAGATCGGAAGAAGCCACACAGGGCTCTGGCTTTGTAGGGGCTGACATCAGTTTGAGTCAGGGCATATTCTCCACCCTGCTGCATGGGGCTTCCCAGATGAGTGTGAGGTCCTCCCTTGATCAACCTCGGTCTCAGCCAACATGTCTCCCTGGCTCATCCCTCCATCAGCTTCCCCTGCCGTGCTATTATACCTTTTGCCTTTGCTGGGTCTATTGGAGGAATCAATGAGCGTTTCCCATAAAAGGCTTGCAACAGTTCCTGAAGCATTTTGGGGGCTCATCCCATGTCATGTTAGTTATTCCTGATAAAAGGAATAGTAGTAGTATGAGCTCAGCATCGTGAGTCTTCAGTAAATGTTTAGCTGCTGTTGTCACTAGTACATATTTGTCCTTTTAAATATGAAGCTTCTGTAAACAGCATGTCTTTTGTGCCATTTAATGGCTGGTGGCATTTGGAATACTATCTGGCAGGTAGTAATTACTCTTTTTCTACAGTTCTCTTTGCCTTGTTAGGAAAATTGGACAACCTTTGGACAGAACCTCATGCCTGGGACCTTATGCATTTAAAAATGAAGCGCACTCTTGAGCCCACACATGCCAGGATGAGACTCTGTCATGTGGAAGCCTCTTTCCTCAGCGTAGCTTCTGTAAATGACACAGGCCATTATGCTCTTCCTGTGTAATTTTATGACAGTATAATGACTGAAATAACCCTAACAACAGAAAAATTATAGCATCATTTTACATGACAGATTATTTCAATGGTTAACATATTTTTCATTTCAATTAACATTCATTACTTTGTCTCTAGTTCAAAATAACCACCATGTCAACTATCTGAGTATCTTCCCTCCCTGCCTTAGAAGCAATTAATTTTGATTTTGCACACAAATTCAATTTTACTTTTGAATGGGCAGTTTGCTATTAACATGAAAATACAATGTACTCAGCCTTCATAGGCCAGCAAACAAATACTATTGTCCCCCCCAAAACGGATTGTTCTTTGATGGAGTCTTCACCCCTCTGAGATGACAGGTTCATCTCAGAGATCTGATCAGAGAACTAAGGCAACACAGGAAAATACAGTCTGGCAACCGAGACTGGTTGCATATGCTATTTTTCCATCTGTAAAATGGGAGCAATAATGGCATCTGCTCTCAGAGTGTCACCATAAGAGTGGGATAGGGAGATGCAATTAGGGTGTCTAGGCTGGCAGTAGGCATGCAGTAGTTATGCAGACCAAGTGTTATACCACTGCTATGATTCATTATCTTGAGTTACTTTACTCCCTCACCAGCTGTTCATGTGCAGAGTAAAATAGTTCTGTCTGAAGTTAAGTAAACACGACAGAATGCTCAGTGTACAGAATAAAATGAATGTCCCTTTTGTGATAGGCAAAAAGAGTCAACAATTTCAATTCATGTATTTTTAGCAACTATCCATTGCTACTCCCCCCCATCCTTGAAATAGTTATTAAAGTAAATTTGACAGTCAAATTTCATTGAGCAGGCTTGTGTCCAGAAATCTTTTCTTGCATGAGTATTTATTACTGAAAAAGTACTCTGCCCTGCTACCTTCTTGTAGTGAGTAGTGAGCCCTGGCCATGGCACTGCTCCTCAGCAGCCAGGTGAGTTGCTGGGTCAGAAAATATGTCATCAAAGATGCCCTGTATGTCACTTGTGAGGCAGGTAACAGAAAAGGGTGGGTTAACGAGGGGGGACTGTGAGAGTATGGAGCAGCAGACCCAGGCAAAAGGAAAAGCAGAAAACACCGATGTACTTCCAGGTACAAGGAACACAAAAATGATTCAGACCTAGTCACTGCCCTTCAGGACCACCCAGCCGACTAAGGAAGAGAAGCACACTGTAGTGTTTGTCACCATTGGGTTGGAGCAAATATGATGTTGGAACAAACATTATCAGAGTTAACTTTGCCTAGGTTGAGGGTCACAGGGTGGGGAAAGACTTCACAGGAGGCAATGGATTGGAAGATTGAACAAGGAACAACCATTTACTATGTGGGCAGAAGGCAGTTGTTAAGTCCTTTAGATGTTTGCATAGCACATGGAAGAGACATACAAGCCCCAGATGTGGGTTTCTGGAGATAGAATCAGTAGGGCTGAGTGATGGGGAAGCGGGTGGGACAGGAACAGGGAAGTGCTCAAGATGGGCACCCAGGCTTTCAGCTGGGAGGAGCCCTATGGTTCTGTTGAGCCTTCCCTAGTTGGGGGTGACTGTGCATGATGTGCATGTGCAAGCGTGTGCATGCGTACAAGCGTCCAGAGGGGGCTGAGCAGACAGCAAGACTGCAAAGGCTGCCTAGGGCAGTCTAAGCTCTAAAACTCAGAGCTTAGCCTATACCCTGGAAAGTCAGGTGAAGATGGAGGTTTTAAGCACCGGACTCATATAAGCAGATTTGTACTTAATAAACATCTTCCTTTTTCAAAAACAAAAAGGCTAGGAATTTTGGCAGACTTTAAAAGAAGATTGAGCATAAGTAGTTTAGCAAATTGGAATAGAAAGTGCTAGAAACGTCTTGATTGTCTTGTCTTCTCTCCACATGGAGGACTTGTTGGTAAGCTGCCTCCTCGGCACCAAGCAGGCAGAGATAGTCAAGGTTTAGCGGCCAAGGGGAAGACAGATGGGACCTCTGCCTCCAGATGCAACTGTGGTGTCACCCCAACTGACGAATGTCTATGATGTTGGTCATAACAATGCTATCAAGCGACTTTGTCTGGAGTTCACTCTTCATGGACTGAAGCACTGAAATATTTGTGTCAGAAATCTTAGCTCCTTGCCTTCACTGGGTTGGTTATTTTTTATGCTTCATATGGGAATACAAGTATTGAAATACATGCACAATATCTGGGGAAGTTATGTCTCGTTGGACCACATATACTCAAACATAACTTTATTCACATGGCCTCTGGACAGAGACCACAGGCTTGGGAGGACACCTACACTGATGTCCTACCTAGCAGATAAATATGTCTAGATTTGCTGAATCTGTCAGGTATACATGTTTCTTTAGAATTGAGAACCTTGGAATGGCCTAGTCACTGTACCAAAACCCCTCAAGGCGTTCCAGGAAACATTGAAGGTAGTTATACCTAGACATGATCCATGGCCACCTGATGTTGGGTATGCTGAGCTTGCCCCACTGCATGTAGAATATGGAGGGACAATGTTTCAAAGGAACTCTATTTCTAGACTTAAATCCTGAAAATGAAAGTCCAGATCCCAAAATAGATTAAAACGAATTTGGATCTGCACAGTGCATCCAGGACAAATAACTACCATATGTCTATGTGACACCACAGGTCATTTTCCCTATGTGTCTCTAATTACTCACTTGTAGAATAAAGTTGCTAGACTAGATTAGTGTTAAGGTGTTCTCTGGTTGTGCTATTCTGTGATTTTGTGATTAACTGCCTAGGAATTACTATAGCAGTCAAAATGTAAAGTTGCATTTACCCTGCATACACCCTCCTGAGCACCTAGAAGGTGCTGATGGACCCACTTCCATGACTCTTTTTAATGAATTTAATTTACTGATGAAGTTCAGGTCCACAGATAGAGATGACTGGCCATTAACGGTGATTGATAGCTTGTTCCATCTTTTCCTACACTCTCCCCAGCTGAGCTGTGCCCCCTTAAGCTGTTCTTCCTTTGGAGCATCTTTGCACATGGTCATGGTTGCTCCAGCAAAGCTGCCACTCTTTGGAATTCATAGCCCCTTTCTGGAAAGTTATAACAAAAATCGCTTTGGTTGTGTTGTGACTGACCAGGAGAGTGGCTGCCAGATGCTTGAACTTCTTCTTGCATTTCTGTTTCATTATCAGTGTCAGACAATCTGCTGTGCAGATGATGATAAATGTGTGTTTTTTTGGTGAAGGAATCATGTATTCTCAGATTAACTGGCAGCCTGCTCTTCTCTCATGGAGTCTCACCCGCCATTCCCAGCAGATATCCAGCCAAACCGTGAAAGAGTAAAGTATGCAGAGTGAAGGACAGTAGGAGACCTCAAGTCCAAGTTATTTATAAATGCAAATGGAAGATTTTTAAAATTTCTACAGGGAGGCACATGGATAGCTGCTGTGGAAGCAGGGACATGTTGGAGAGCATACATGTTTGGAGTCCTTGAAGTATTTTTAAGCTCGTGTTCTAGGCTGGCCACTCCCTGCAACTGTGAATGTCACTGAGGCCTGGGTCAGAGCCATTGCTTCAGTCATGGTTCTTGTCTTTGAGCTTTAGTTTCCCCTTTAGTAAAACAAGCAGGTTGAGCTAGGTGATCTCAAAGAACCCTAATAGGACTTCTTTCATTGCGAGGGTAGATTTGAAGGAGGAAAAGAACCAGATTAGTAGTGCTCTTTGCTTTATGCATCTTTCCATCTTGCTCAGTTCCCTTAGTTTGGAAAAGAGTGGGTTACTTCAGACAACGAACTAAATTCATGAGGGATTATAGAAAAGATGTCCCCCTTCTGACTCCATGGATTCTTTGGGGAAATTAGATGCTCTTCCAAGCCTGAGGGATGATTAAGTTTCTATAGTAATGACAATTTCATTCTCTGTACCTTTATGTGTTGGGACAAACAGTAATCATAATAGCTACCATCAATATCACTTCCTGTTTTTCAGGCTCTATACTGAGTCTTTATAGATGTGAATATCAGCTCATTTAATTTTTATAATATACACTTGAAGTAGGTTCTATTTACCTTTTCTTACATATGAGGAAACTGAGATTTATGGGTTTAAGTATTTTGCCAAGGTCACACCATAAGCAAGTGGCAAAGGTGAGTCTGAACTTGTGTTCTCTAATTTGCGAGCCCCAAATGCTAAACATTGTGTGGGCCTATCAGTGCAGAACACTCCAAGGGCACCATAATTGCCTGATGGATGGGCAGTCCAGAGAGCTTGTCCCCCACACAGAGCTCGGCCCCTGGGCCATGGGCATTCCACCACGCAGCTTTGTGAGATAGCAGCTCCAGCTAAGGGAGAGAGGTGGCAGTAACTGTAGGTCTTTATCTGAGTGGTTTATGATACAGAGGTGGGGTTTCTTCTGTGGACAGAAGCCATCCTAATAGTGCCATTTATCATTATGACAAAGGCTAGCGTGGGGGAAAACTCAAACTGGGATAAAAAATTAGAATTTTGATAATTTTAACAATTGGAGGGGATATAATCTCAGAACCTCTGTTGAATGGCAAATTGGAAGCTGGCCTGCAAGTGTTTAAAAATATATCCAGAGATAGTTTTTTACAGTTATGATAAAGTCTTTTGGCGGTGGCTGGAGATGCATTTCTGTCAGAAGTCCACATAGAGTGGCCTGTGTGTCACCAATGCAGGTGGATGCCCATGAGCCCTGGGGCAGTTTAAGGCTATGGGAACAGCTCTGGGTAACTGTGACTGCCACACTTGTTTGGGGTATGATTAAGCCACACTCATTGTTTTTGAAAATGTATTGTGAATGTTTTTTTCATGTCAGTGATCTTTTCAGCATTTTAACTGCTCTTTCTTTGGTTCATCTGTTGATTGAGAAGGAACTAGGCTTTTGGGACAAAAATCTTTCTCTCTGGTCAGTGAGTTGGAACAAAGATTTCTAATCAAGGTCACTCAGGACTTTCCTGCCTATCTCACAAGTTCTTTTTTCATTTATTTGGCTTTGTATTGTGGAAACCTAGACAAAAGACTGTGGGGACCAGAGTGTCAACTAATTTATCCATTCTTTTTTCTCATCCTTAGGCAAAAGAAGGGGAACGTAGCCCACAAGCTTTGGGTTGGACCTTCGAATCTGGTCAAGTGCAAGCCATGTCCTGTGGCACCGTCACCCATGGTCTGCGGCTCTGATGGCCACACCTACACATCCAAGGTTGGTCTTTACTGTTGTGTTTTTGGTCATCAAAAGTATTCCAGCTCTGATTTCTGAATCTCTACCAAAACAGGGATGTGAACCACTTGGTCAGCTCTGTGGCTTGCCTTTGAGAAGCTGCCACATGAACAGACTGAGGTAATCTCTGGACAACAAGAGCTGTAGCAAGATAAAAATTTTATGTTCCGTGTACCTGGACTGGCTGAAGTCTAAAGGGAAAGCTTGGTTCTGCTGGAGAGTATGATGCGGAGGTGAATCTAGAGGAGCCTTAAGGAGGTGAAGTAGCGTGATATTCAAAAGACACAGGTCAGCCACACGAGCAGCACAGGGAGGGAGGCTGAGGACGCTGCTTTGTGAACAGGTGTGAAAAGAGTTTTATATCAGCCTACATTTGACCTGCACTTATAAAGATCTAAGATACATCTGGTGCTGCAAAGGCCTCATAAAGCACTGCTTTTTTCTCAAGAGGGATCAGGGGCTCGTAGTGTATTGGGGTAGAGGTCATTGTGGTGACAGATCATTTTAGCTTAGATGGAACCAAGACAAAATGGTTCATACAAAAGGGCAGGTGAAGTGAGTCTATATATTCTTACTGGAAGTGTGAGGAAATGCCTGAGATCCAACAGTAAGATTCACAGGTAGGAGGCACAGGGGTCATGGGGCAGAGGGCAGAGGTGAGGATTTGTTCGTGAAACTTCAGACATTGTTCTTGCTATAAATTTGATTAACATTTTAGAATGGGTTCATTTTATTGGGATAATAAAGCAAGAAAGGGGAACCATTGAATCAAGTTTTCTTAGTTTCTTCTCATCTTTTACACCTATTAACACCCCCTGCAGACCTGGCACAGGGCTAGGCAGGAAGGAGCTGGTGTGTAGCTGCGTGTCTCCAGATCTTTCATCTGTTGCCTGCTATTTATGTTAATGGTTCGACTTACAGAGTGAGGTCTCTGTCTAACTGGTTGTGGTAGAGAACCCCCTGGTCACCTCCAGCCACACTACCTTATGATTTCCAGGCTTTTCTACTGGGGGTTCCTGTTGCCTTTGCCCTGCTGCACAGCTGGTGACAGCTTCTGTTCTCAGTGATGCCACTGTTAATCCTCACACCCTGGAGATGCCACAGACCTTGGAGAATCTTCACTTCCTGCTTTCCCTAGAGGCTTATTGAGGTTATTTTGAGGCTGCAGCCACTTTCTCTGCTGGTTTTAGGATACACAGGTCCAAGTTTGGAAATCTTGGACACAGCCCTTATGTCTACTAATAGATAAGTGGATAAAGAAAATGTGGTATTTATATACAATGGAGTACTATTCTGCCATAAAGAAGGATGCATTTGAGTCAGTTTTAGGTAAATTGGCCTAAAGACATCATGCCTCATCGTGCCTCAAGACCACGATGTTAAGTGAAATAAACCAGACACATAGGTTTAAATATCTGAGTGTTTCTCTCGTGTGAGAAACCCAAAGGGTAAATAAGTTATAAAACAGAGGATAGATATCGGGAAGTAGGAAAAACATGTTCAAATGAAAAGGGGAACAAGGAAGGAGGGAAGGTTAAAGGAAAGAAAGGAAATGGATTAAAAAGGAGAATGAAAGGGAAAGAATGGAAACAAAGCTTTTGTAAATGGGGAAGGAAGGGAGGGTTGAAGGAAAAGGAAAGAAATGGGGAAAGGAAAAGAATTAAGACATATTATATCCCCTATGGTGAATGTGATCATTATGTATGACAAATATATACTAATAAATTTTTTTAAAAACTGAAAACCAATGTAGAGCAAAAAAATGGCTTTCTCATCCTCAGAGTAAGTAACCCTCACCTCCCCATCAACATTAAAGGTTAGAACTGCTTTGCCCAGGATCACAGCCTGGCTGACAGCCCCACGCCACACACCTTACTGCTACCTTCTCTTCTTCTCCTCGGCCTCTGATGGATTCAAGCTTCAGGACTGCTTGCAGTAGAGGGACTTGCTTTGACATCTTAAGCACATCTGGGAGGATGGCTTTATAAGACACATCGATGTGTCCTTTTTATCCAGTGTTCCCAAAGCAGATGGGACCATCATTACTGTTTGTCAGGACCTAGGTCTGTGGATGGTGGACCTTTTAAAGCTGAGTCCTCAAACTGTAGCCCAGAGCCTACTTACCTACTGCAAAAATGCAACACTGCAATTAAACCTGAATACTGATGTTTTGGCTAAGGAAAACGACTGGCAGCTTCTGGGACAACTTGGCTTGTGTGTCGACAGAGAGGGCTCTGTGTGACCGCTGTGTGTCACACATGCCATAGGTTTGCCACTACTGACCTAGACGCTAGTTGAGCAGACCGTTGCCTGGGGTCCTGTTAAAATGCAGACTCAGATGTAGCGGCTCTTGGGTAGCTCTGAGATTCTGCATTGCTAACAGCTTCTCAGGAGATGTATGCCAGATCCCAAATAGACGAATCCCAGTGCGTCTCCCTCTCTCCATCTTTGCTCTCTTGACTTCAGTCCATTCCCATGTAACAGGAGAGAGGATAAACACTTATACTTCTCCCCTCCTTCAATGCTCACAAAGGTGTTTTCTTGCCACTAGAACTAAGATTAGGCTCTGTTGTCACTGTTAAAGCACCCCAGGGCTTGACCCCACCTACTTCAAGGTCACTCCTAAGGAGAATTTTTCACTTATTTCTAGTTTCTTGATGTACCATGAAAAACTCGGGGAGTAGGAGAATGTGAACAAGACAGAAACCATTTGGGTGTCACAGTCTTATAGGGGAGACAGAATTAAACAAAGTACTGCGTTAATCAGCTTTTTCATCACTGCAGTACGTGCATGGCACTGACAACTCAAAGAAGGGCACATTTAATCTGTTTACAGTTTAACTCCATGACTCGCTGGGTTCATGGCAGGGACATCCTAGGTATAGCACAGAGCAAAACTTCTTAGTGCATGACAACCAAGAAGCAGAGCAAGGGGAGAGTGTGGAGCAGAAGGGCGAAGGACCAGACAGAGACCTCAAGGCCGTGCTGCCATGACCCAGAGGCACCTTGAAGTCTGTTCCAGCAGTCACTTGGGGTGGATCCCAAGACCAGTCAAGTAGACACCGCACTCTAACCACCACTGTTACCCATCAAGTAAATATGTGCTTTCAGGTTTTAGTAAGTGCCACAAAGCTGGTGCTGAGAGGCAGAGGTAGACATAGACCTGCTTTGTAGGTTTTAGAGAAATTCTCTCAGAGAAGTAGTTTTAAAACTGAGAGTGGATAGGGCGGAATGTTTCAGCAAGAACCCAGTGGATGGGCCCAGGGCAGTATGGCAGAGGGCATGTTTGCTGAATGGAGAAGATTCCTATGTGGCTCTACGGCTGAGAGGAAAGGCATGTGAAAAGAGGGGCAGAGGGAGAACGTTGAGAATAACATCAAGAGAGGGGACATGGAGTGGGCTGAAATGTAGGAGATGGAACAGCAATTCCAGGCTTGCGACATGCTGAGCACTGCAGTTGCCTTAAGAAGGGAAAATCCTGAAGGCAGAGACAATGGCTGTCATGACCACCACCAAGTGGGTAATGTGTGTTCCGTGAGGAATACTGCCCTGAGGGGAGCAAGAGGGCTCTAGCAGAAGGAACGGGGGCTTGTAGGCTGTGTCACCCACCCTACACTTGAGTGAATGGAGTGGGCAGAGTTCAGTGATGAGTGTATAAGCCATCCTCACATGGAGCCCAGTTGTTTAACCAAACACATTGCTTGGGGCTCTGGCAGAGAGTTCGTGTTTCCTGAGAATGCTGTTCTCTTTGTGAAGACTAGGTTTGTGAGTATCAAATTATTTCAAGCCTGATTTGATTGATTGATTGTATTTTTTGGTCTTTTTGAGACAGGACCTTGCTGTGCAGTTCAGGCTGACCTTGAGCTCACTTTGGAGCCCAGGTGGTCTCGAACTTGCAAGGATCCTCCTGCCTCAGCCTCCTGTGTGCTGGGATTACAGGCATGAGACACCACACTGGGCTTTTAAGCCTGATTTTAGAGATGAGCCTGGAGATGTTAGTGAAGGACAAAGGTTATTTGAATGAGTGGCATACTGTACTTCAAACCCCAGTTAAAACCTGACCTCTCATGCCCTCTCTCCTTCACTGAAGTAGTTTACAGTTCCAGTTCCGCATGACCCCTTCATTGTGACCTGTCAGATGTGGTGACTTGATATGTCTGTTGCCAGGAGATTATGTCTGGAAATGTTTATTGGTCAAGGTCCCCAGCCAGCTGGGCTAGGTAAATGGCTTTTTGTGAATGGGAAGGTTGCTTCTTCCAGGTGGTGGAAAATCACTAGTTTAAGTGGCACGATTAGGATTCAGAAGACCCTTTTGCAACGACTATTGATTTCTTCACAAAAATGGCCTATGTACAGCATTGATTGGGCTTTGCTCTCTACGTCTTTCCCCAGTAGCACCAGGCTGCTTCAGTCGTGTCTTCAGCTGCTGTGCCACCTTGACTGATGACTATTTCCCAGACCCACTCAGCCTTTTTCTGAGAGCAAAAGAAGAGACCTAAAGTCACCTTATCAGAAACTGTGGCGTCCTATTCCCATTCTCCATATGTTTAGTGAACTTTCTGTTGCTATTACAAAATACTTGAAATACTCAAGTTATAAGAGGAGAGGTTTGTTTTTGACTTATAGTTTCAGAGATTTCAACACTTATTTCTTTGTCCTGCTGCTTTGAGTCTGTTGTGGTATAGTAAATCATAGTGGGAACACAAAGGCAGAGGGGTCTTTGTACCTCATGGCAGGTAGAAAACAGTGAAAGGAAGGGGCTGGGGTCCCAGGACCCCCTCCAAGGGCGAGCTTCCAGGAACCTAACTTCCTCCCGCTAGGCCCCACCTCCTAAAGGACCTCCTGTCCCCCAATGATGCTGTGAGCTCGGGACTAAGTCTTCAACACACAAGCCTTTGAAGGGCATTCAGTATCCAAACCATGGCACGTGATCCGCTGAGGTCCCATGAGACAAGCCCATGGGAGCATTTGAAACCTTTCCTCTTTAGTCTAGATGCCTGTAATCTACCGGCTGCTATTTGAAGTTAAAAC